>JAQZBX010007324.1:0-21421 GCA_029593785.1 Cabassous unicinctus | reverse complement strand
ATCAAAATTAAAACTTTTGTGCATCAAAGGACTTTATCTTGAAAGAAAAATGACAGCCTACACATGGTAGAAAACATTTGGAAACACATAACCAATAAAGGTTTAATATCCAGAATATATAAAGAAACCCTTCACTTTAACAACAAAAAGACAAACACCACAATTTAAAAATGGGCAAAATACTTGAATAGACTCTTCCCAAAGAAAATATACTCTAGGCCAGAAAGCACATGAAAAGTGGCTCAACATCATTAGCCATCAGGGAAACGCAAATTAAAACCACAATGAGTTACCATTTCATACCCATTAGAATGGCTGCTATTTAAAAAGGGATAATCACAAATACTGGAGAGGATGCAGAGATAAAGGAACACTCCTTCATTGCTGGTGGCAATGTAAAATGGTGCAGCTACTGTGGAACACTCAGAAATTTAAGTACTGAATTATCATACAAACCCACAATCCAGCTACTAGGTATATACCCCAAAGAGTTGAAAGCAGGGACTCAACCAGATATTTGCACACTGATGTTCAGAATGGCATTATTCACAATTGCCAAAAGATAGACTCAATCTAAGTGTCCAGCAACCAATGAATGGAAAAACAAAATATGGTATATAGGGAGGCGGATGTGGCTCAAGCAATTGGGTGCCTGCCTCCCACATGGGAGATCCCAGATTCAGTTCCTGGTGTCTCCTAAAGAAGAAACAAGCAGACAACAAGTGGACAATGAGCAGATAATAAGCAAAAAACAATGAGCAAAATAGACAAAGGAACCATCTTGGCAAGGGGAAATGTGGTATATACATACAATGGAATACTATTCAACTGTAAAAAGGAATGAAGGTCTGATACATGCAACAACATTGATGAACTTTGAAGACATCATACTGATTGAAATAAGCCAGACTCAAAAGGATAAAAATAGTATGATCTCACTAATATGAAATACTTACAATAAGCAAACTCATAGAATCAGAATCTTCAATATAGGTTTTTTTTAATAAGCTAGTCTTACCTGATACCAAAACCAGACAAATCTAGAATGGAAAAAGAAAACTACAGACCAACACCCCCCGTAAATATGGAGGTAAAAATCCTTAACAAAATATTATCAAATAGAATTTGGCAATATATGAAAACAATTACACACCATGACCAAGTGGGGTTTATTCCAGGGATGAAAGGCTGGTTCAATATTTAAAAATCAGGGAAACAGATGTGGCTAAAGCAATTGGGCTCCCATCTACCATATAGGAGGTCTAGGGTTCGATTCCTGGGGCCCCCTGGTGAAAGGCAAGCTGGCCCCCATGGAGAGCTGGCCTGCACAGAGAGCTGGCGCAGCAAGATGAAACAACAAAAAGAGACACAGAGGGGAAACAATAAGAGACACAACAGATCAGGGAGCTGAGATGGCGCAAGAGATTGAGTGCCTCTCTCCCACTCCGGAAGGTCCCGGGATCAGTTCCTGTGCTGCCTAAAGAGAAGACAAGCAGACACAAAAGAATACACAGAGAGCAGACAGTGAGGCAAGGGTGGGGATAGATAGATAGATAGATAGATAGATAGATAGATAAATAAATAAATAAATAAATAAATAAATAAATAAATAAATAAAGATTTTTTAAAAAAATCATTCAGTTGTGGCAGTTTGAAATTATTTTATGAATTCCAAAAAAAGAAAGATTATGCTTGTAAACTAATCCATTCCTGTGGTTGTAAGACCCTTTCAATTGGACTACATTAGTCAGGTGTGACTCAGGTTGAGTCTCCACCCTCTTGCTGGGTCTGATAAAAAACGGAGACATAGGAAAAGGGAGAAGCCATACTGATCCTGTCATGTGAGAGAAGGGACTCCAGTTTTGCCCACAGCTGAGCTGCAAGGAGAGCTCTTTGAAAGGCTCAAAGAGTTGAGGCCCAGGGAGAGATGACCCACATGCCTGATAGCTTGCAGCTGAACTCAGGAAGAAAGTTGAGCAGCTGAGACTGATAGAGGAGGCCTGGAGAGAGACAAGCCCTATGCCTGGTTGCTCAAAGCTGAGCTCTGAGAGATGGCAGATTCTGGAGGGAAGGCAGAGACCTCTGCAGAGATTGGCAGCCATCTTGCTTCACCACGTGGCAGCTAACTTTGGTGAGAAATCATCTCTGCTGATGCCTTAATTCTGATATTTCAACAGCTTTGGAACTATAAGCTTTTACCTCAAATAAATCCCCTTCATAAAAGCCAACCCATTTCTCGTAATTTGAATCAGCAGCCTTTTGGCAAACTAAAATAAAAATCTACCGCATTAACAAGATAAAGAAAAATCACATGATCGTATCAATCAACTCATTAAAAACATGTGACAAAATTTAATGCCCATTCATGATTTGAAAACTGCAAATGGCAAAAAAAACAGGAATAGAGAGGAACTTCCACAACTTGATAAACAGTATCTACAAAAAACCCTGTAGCTATCAAAACAGTTAATGCTGAAAGACTGAAAAGCTTTCTCCCTAAAATCAGGGACCAAAGCAAGGATGCCCTAAGTCACTCCTGCTCAATGTAGTGCTGGAAATTCTAGTGAGTGTGAAAAGGCAGGAAAAAGAGATAAAACGGATTCAGTTCAGAAGAAAAGAAATAAAGGTACCTATTTGAAGATGGCATGACTGTCTATGTATTATATCTCAAGAAATCTAAAAAAACTACTGGAACTGATAAGTAAATCCAGCATGGTTGGAGGACAGAAGATAAACACACAAAAATCAATTGTACAGAAACACAGTGGGCATCACCATCCTAAAATCCTCAAGATTTAGGAATGAATAAACTAAGGGGGAAAAGCAACTATGGACTAAAGCAGACTTATTATTATTCTAGCAATGGAAGATCTTTAACATTGATATAAAGGCAGTGGCCACTGGAGGTTCTGAGGGGAGGGTGAGGAAAGAATAGGTGTTACATGGGGCATTTTGGGGACATTGAAATTGTTCTGCATGACATTGCAATGATGGATACAGGCCATTATACATTTTGTCAAAACCTATAAAAATGTGTGGTGCAAAGTGTAAACTATAATGTAAACTATTGACCATGGTTAGTAGCAATGCTGCAATATGTGCTCATCAATTGTAACAAATGTACCACACGAATGAAAGATGTTGTTAATGGGGAAAAGTGTGGAAAGCGGAAGGGGTGGGGTAAATGGAAATCCCCCTACATTTTTGATGTATCATTTATGGAATCTAAAGCTTCTTTAATAATAAAAATAAAATAAATTAAGCATACAATTCATCCAAAAAATCAATTGTATCTATATACTAGTAATAAACATGGGGATGCAAAAATTTAAAATACCATACCATTTACAATCACTCAAAATAAATGAAATACTTATGTGTAAATCTAACAAAACATGCATAGTACCTGTATGCTGAAAACTACAAAATGCTGATGAGAGAAATCAAAGATCTAAATAAATATACCACCATGTTTATGGATTGAAAGATTTCAATTTCCCCCAAATTGATAATGAGGTTTAATAATACAATTCCTTTCAAAATCCCAGCAATATTTTTTGTAGACATAGACAAGATTATTCTAAAATGTATACGGAAGGGCAAAGGAATTTGAATAAGTAAAACAATTTTGAAAAGAAAAAAGTGGAAGGAATCATTTTACCCAATTTGAAGACTTTGGGTGGAGGGATAGACACATAGAACAGAACAGAGAACCCAGAAATAGACCCACAGTAATATTCCCACCTGATTTTTTCCCCATCTGATTTTTTACTAAGGTGTAAAATCAATTTAATGAAGGAAAGATAGCCTTTTAAACAAATGAGGCCAGAGCAATAGGAAATCCATAGGTGGGGTAGGGGAGGAGGGTGGGAGAACCTGGACCTAAGTCTTATATCTCATACAAAAATTAATTTAAAATGGATTGTGGATTTAAGTGTAATATATAAAACTTTTAGAAAAAATAGAGGAGAAAATCTTTAGGATCTAGGGCTAGGAAACAAGTTCAAAGACTTGGCATGACCCATAAAAGACAAAAGTGATAAACTGAACTTTATCAAATTAAAAACTTTTGCTCTGTGAAAGACCCAGTTAAGAAGATGAAAAGACATGCTACAAACTTGGAGAAAATATTTGCAAATCACATATCTGAGAAAGGACTAGTATCTAGAATATATACAGCACTCTTTAGACTCAATGGTTTTAAAAAAATCCATTTAGTAAATGACAAAAGAGGTGACATTTTGTTGAAGAGTACATACAGATAGCAAACAAGCACATTAAAAGATGTTCAGCATAATTTGCAATTAGGGAAATGCAAATTAAAACTACAATGAGTTATTACTACCTTTCTATCAAAATGGCTAAAATATAAAAATAATAATATCTACAAAATAAAAAATAATAATGCTGATGTTCATAGCTACATTATTCACAACTGCCAAAAGATGGAAACAACCCAAGTGCCATTCAACCAATGAATGGATAAACAAAATGTGGTATAGACATATGATGGAATATTATTGCGCTGTCAGAAGAAATCAAGTCTTGATTCAAGTGACAACATGGATGAAACTTGAGGACATTATGTTAAGTGAAATAAGTCAGACACAAAAGGACAAATATTGCATGATCTCACTATTAGGAATTAAATATAATAAGCAAATTCATGGAGTTAATACCTAGAATAAGAATATAGGTCACCAGAAGATAGAATGAGAGAAGGGATTTAATTTGTGCAGAATTTGTAATAAGGTTGATTGTAAATGTTTGGAAGTGGATAGAGGTGATGGTAGCACATTATAGTGAGTATAATTAACAGCACTGATATGTGGGTGTGATTATGATTGAAGGGGAAAGATTAGGGTCATGTATACCACTAGAAGGAAAGCTAGAGGCATAATGAACTCTGTTATAGATGTGGCTATGTATAGCAGGGGAATGATAGAGGTGACAGCTAAGGGGTAGGAGGAAGTTTCTTTTTGGAGTAATGAATATGCTCTAAAATTGATTGTGGTGATGAATGCACAACTCTATGATTACACCAAAAGCCACTGAATGTACACTTTAGATGTACTGTATGGTATGTGAATATATCTCAATAAAATTGCTTTAAAAAATAAAAAATAGTGACCACACCAAATGCTGGCAAGTATGTTGAGAAACTGGATCACTCATACATTGCTTGTGGGAATATAAATGGTACAACCACTTTGGAAAACAGCAGTTTAAAAAAAATAAATACCCAACTACCACACAACCCAGCAATTGTACTAATGGTCATTTATCCCAGAGAAATGAAAACATGTGCTTACACAAAAAGCTAGATGTGAATGTTTTGTTCTTAATAGGTCCAAAGTGGAAACAACCCAGGTGCCCTTCAATGGGTGAATGGTTAAACAAACAGTGGTAAATCCATATGAAGGAGTAGTACTCAGCAATAAAAAGAAATGAAATATTGATGCAAGGAACAACCTGGATGAATCTCCAGAGAATTATGCTGTATGAAAAAAGCTAATCATACAAATAAGTGCATGATTCCATTTATATAACATACTTGAAATGACAAAATCTTAGAAATAGAGAACAGATAAGCTGTTGTCAGGGGTTAAGAAGTGGTGGGGAAGTGGGTGCTATAAAATGGCAACATGAGGGATCCATGTGGTGATGGAAGTTTTCTGTATTTTGAGGGTATTAATGTCAGTATCCTGGCTGTGATAGACTGTAATATAGTTTTACAATATGTTATCACTGGGGAAACTGGGTAAATGGTACACAAGACCTCTCTGTATTATTTCTTACTAGTGAATGTGAATCTACAGTTATTTCAAAATAAAAAGTTTAATTTTTAAAAAGTCTTCAACATTGTACCAAACAACAACAAAAAACAAACCCAAACACAACCAAGGAATTAATTCTGCCTAGGAAATCTGTGTACTACATCCTACAAAAGCATAAATTTTTTATCGCTTATATTCTTTGTTTCAGGGAATTGGTTTTGATGGAGACATTAATATAAAATATTGTAAGACTAATGCTGATAAAATTTAGCAAAAATATATATATATAATTTCCATATTACTTTAAAATTCTGATAACATGAAAATATGGCATTTCATATTATTGTACACAAATAAGATGTGTTGATTATTCTTACAATATTTCAGCTCGCATGCAAGAACATTTTGCCTCTTAAGACTACCCTTATAATGTACTTCTATATTAAGTTTCCTCCAGCAATACCTCATGACATTGCTGATCCTAGTTAATCTTGTAAGTATTCTCATCAGTGTCAAAGGAAACTATGTTGAAGTAACCATCTGTTGAAGACTGAAATCTTAAAACTCTCTACAAAAATAATTAGCTGGACACTTAGATTTCTAGTTTTGTTTTGTTTTTTGAGGAAAAATCAAATGCACACAAACATTTGCTAGTTGTTTTCTTGGCCAATTTGATTAATATCACTCATTCTCCATTTCTTGATATACAAAATGGGGATAATTCCTGTGCCAAATGACAAAACAAAGAATATGGAACTTAGTAATAATACGTGATAGAGAACAGTCATTTAATAAAAAGAAGTTTCAACGATAACTGAAATTTCTATGTTGATAAATTTTAATTAAAATAATATAATTTGGCCAGAAACTATTATGTCAGGCTGCTCTTTAAAATCTCTTGAACCAAAGAAAGGTTATTTTGGGGAATGAGAACAGATTGCTGGAGCTATCTCCATAAAGTAGTAAAATTAGAGTAAACTCATAAATTGATGTTTGAGAATCGTTCTAAAGTAGCCTGCATCATGAGACTTGTTATGGGACATTGATGCTGAAGAGCACAGACATGGACATTATGGGGTGAGATATGAAGACTGCAGCTCTCCATCTTTCTATGCATATTTTAATTATGTTTTCTTTTTTGGCAAGTGAACTAAATGATATAACAATCACTTTGGGATGCACAAAGTGGCTTCAAAAAAAGCATACTGTCAAAGTTGACTTTGCACATAATTTCCCCTCTGTAGAATGTTTGTACTACATGCTAAAGACAGGCAAAACGCAAAGAACAAGAGGCTAGAGAGTGAAAATGCTGAGGTTTAAATCTAGGTTCTACCACTTCCTTACTGTAAAAGACATTGATCAACAATTTTATTCATGTCTCTAAGTTTGAATTTCCTCATCTATAAAATAGGGTAAGAATATTATGGTACACAAAGTGCTTCATACAATACCTTTCATATATTAAAAGCTTAATAAATGTTAACTAATAATAATAATAATAATAATCTTAGCTAATACAATTGCTCTTCAAGATTAAGTGTAAAAGTGATAATAAGGTACTATCTTAAATATCTTTTCTGACAAAGTCAGATATAAGGATTAAAACATAATAAATCTGCAAATGGGCCATTAGAATTGAAATAATTTGTATGCTGTTTTGCTTGAATTTGATCATTATTCTATGAAAGTCTTATGAACTCTGCTCCATGAATATCTGAAAATAACACCATAATTTCCTGCTTAGCTCATTTATGAATTTCATTCTAGCATAAAATTCAAAAAAATTACATTATCAAATAATCATCTTCATATTCATGAACAAGCAAAGTAAATGAACATTTTAAAAATTGCTTATCATACCTAAAATATTAGTCAATTCATATAAAGATATGAATTTATCTCTATAATGAATGGTCAAACAACTTATCATTAGAATCAATTTCTAATAGATAAACCACATAATGAAACACTTAAGGTTAGAAATTATACCTCCAAATATTAAAACATTTGGGCCTGAGAAGGAGAAATTAACTAAGAGATTCTATAATTGTAAGTAACAGCTGCGCAGTCAATATTTAATCACTATCTTGTGAGACATTTCAGTAGTGGAAGACAGGATTAACATATTGCTTTAAAACATTCCATTACTTTCTGCATCTGTTTACTGATAATAAAAGACACAGCTGTTCTAAAGGAAACACACTAACAGGTGTAAACTGCCTATTTGGCATTTTACAAAAAGTAACTCCTCATTTCCTTTTGTAATACTCTAAAATTATACTCCAAGCACAGCTACCAATAACGTAAAGAATTTTTTTCATACTGATTTGGATGATTCTAGACATTGAGAAAAAAACCTGGGATATGCTACTTTTTCCATGAATTCAAGATTATTTTTAAACAGTATACATCCTGAACTAATTATAATTACCCCAGATGTGTTCCATAAAAATGGTCACACATTTGAACACGGTTTCTTTAGCAACTGCTCTATATCAAATTTACTGCAGAAAAACATCAAAATTAGTAAGTATCAGATTCGTAGTTTAGTTAAACTACGTATTCGTAGTTAAACTACGAATGATGATGAAACTTAAAATAAATTATAATTTATTTTGATAAGTACTCCAGATAATCTGTAGCTGTATGTATTTAATCCAAGGTCACCACGAACTGATTCCATATTTCTATAATAAATCCTCAACTACCACTCACCTAAAGCATTTCAAAGTAACCAAAACTTGTGAATACCATAAATGTAACTTATATGGTTTTTGTTTTTCTTCCTGTTTACTTTTTGTTTGCTTTGTTAAACATAATATATATCACCTTAAAATGGCTTGGGTAAAAAGCAAGCTCCTTTCGAGTAATTTAATAAACCTGAATAACTAATTTTTAAATTTTATAAATCATAGTAGTGATATTATAAGACAATTACAAAATCAATGTCTATGAAAATATTAAAGTATTGCTGATAAGAAACAGCATGATGACATATTTTATTTTACCCATTATATCTATTTTCTATATATAAAACTTGGAGAAAAAAAGTTAAGGGAGAATATCAAAGGGGTCCAACATGCTCTAATTGCTTTCTTTCCTTTTCCTATAATAAAGACATTTGTCAAATTAACTTAAGAAAAAGATGTTCATTAATATGTACATTTCCTTGAGACTATGTCTATATTTTGAGATATATACTTCATGAAAAACATGTACACTATATCCTTCAGGGACGTCCTAGAAAGGGGCTGCAGTGCTGCTGCTGTCTGCTTTCGGGTGGTACCTGCATATTATGCAGAACCATCTGTAAACCAGGTCCAAGTCTTTTCCTCACTCAAATGATTGTAAGGGACTCCCCAAGAGGCCAAAGCTGTGGGCTGGGAAAGAGAAGGTAACATGGCAGGGATAGGAACCATGGGCATTTGGGCTACTTCCTCATGTAACTTATTTGTACCTTCAGGTCCTGCTCGAGCCCTATCTCATATATACCACTTCCACGTTATTAATGGAGTGCTGCTGTGCATGCCCAACTTTACACTTTTGTGGATCAGACAATACCCAGCACATGACAGGCAACTCAGGTCTCATGGTAACTTGATGGTGCATGGTTAAGCGTTCATTCTCTACTAAGTCCCAGTAACAGGCCAAAAGCTGTTTCTCAAAAGGAGAGTAGTTATCTGCAGAGGATAGCAGGGCTTTGCTCCAAAATCCTAAGGGTCTGCATTGTGATTCTCCTATAGAGGCCTGCTAAAGTCTCCAGAAAGCATCTTTACTTGCCATTAAAATTTCCAGCAGCATTGGATGTGTTGGATCATAAGGCCCAAGTGGTAGCGCAGCATGCACAGCAGCCTAGACCTGTCACAGAGCCTCTTCTTCACCAAGGGCAAAGGCCCCTGTAATTTTGTTGGATTTATCTCCCATCCTCTTCCACGCAAATGCCTTACAAGTAAGTCTAGAGCCATTGCTACTTCTTGCTCACTAGGTCCTATCAACATGGTATCACCAATATAATGGACCAGTGTGATGTCTTGGGGGAGGGAGAGATGATCAAGGTCCCCACGGACAATATTATGACTTAGGGCTAGAGAGTTGATATACCTCTGAGACAAGACAGTGAAGGTATATTGCTGGCCTTGCCAGCTGAAAGCAAACTGTTTCTGGTGGTCCTTACTAATAGCAATTGAGCAAAAAGCATTTGCCAGATCAATAGCTGCATACCAGGTACCAGGGGATGTGTTGATTTACTCAACCAATGATACCACATCTGAGAAAGCAGCTGTAATTGGAGTCACCACCTGGTTAAGTTTACAATAATCCACTGTCATCCTCCAAGATCCATCTGTTTTCTGCACAGGATAAATAGGAGAGTTGAATGGGGATGTGGTGGGAATCACCACCCCTGCATCCTTCAGATCCTGGATAGTGACACTAATCTTCAATCTCTCCAGGAATCCTGTATTGCTATGAATTTACTATTTTGCTAGGTAGGGGCAATTCTAGTGGCTTCCACTTGGCCTTTCCTACCATAATAGCCTTCACTCCATAAGCCAGGGATCCAATGTGGGGATTCTGCCAGTTACTGAGTATGTCAATTCCAATTATACATTCTGGAACTGGGGAAATAACCACAGAAGGGTCTGGGGACACACTGGACCCACTGTGAGACGAACCTGAGCTAAAACTCCATCAATCACCTGACCTCCATAAGCCTCTATTCTGACTGGTGTACCACAGTGATGTTTTGGGTTGCCTGGAATTAATGTCACTTTTGAGCCGGTGTCTAATAATCCCCAAAATGTCTGATCATTTCCTTTTCCCCAATGCACAGTTACTCTGGTAAAAGGCCATAGGTTTCATTGGAGAAAACTGGGAGTAAGATTAGCAGTATAAATTTTTGGCAGTGTAACAGGATCTTAAGGGGACCTGGGCTTCTCTTCATTCAAGGAGCTCTGGGTCTGTAAACTGTCTCAAGTCTGGGAATTGATTAAGGGGCAATGATTCTCTGTGTCTATAATTCGAGTTAGAGTTTTGCTCACTTGACCTAGAACACTTCTGCTTATACAGATCAAGTGGGAATTTAGTAAACTGCCCATCTATTTCACTTCTAGGTACCCCACGATCTATTAGTCAACGCCATAACTCTATGTGATTCAGACTATTTTGATTGCTGCTTCAAGTCTGCCTTTTGTTGCGGTAGTCATGCCCACCTTGTCTTTGGTGATTAACTGCCTATATTTTACTTTTACTGGCCTGATCCATTCATCCCCATAATGTTTAAGGATTCTAGTTCCATTATAGCAGTTCCTACAGTAATATCTGGACTACAGAGAAGAGCAACCACAGAGCTCTTCAGGGAAAATGGAGTTAGTCTTACAAATTTATTCCTCACACTCCAGATTAAAGGTGTGTCCTCTGGACATTCCTGGGGTGGGTAGGCAGGTCTTAAATGGTAAATCCATTCTAGCATTCCAATCTCTCTAAACCTTGAATTCCCTCTTCTACTGTATACCAGGACAAATTGGCCATCTCAACCTTAGACATGCTAGGCCATCTTTTGATCTATGTTTCAGTCAGCCACCTAAACATAGTATTAGAACCCTTTCTAACCCCTTGAGCTACACCATTGAATCCAGAATTTCTTCTTAATGGGCCCATATCAATAAATTCAGCCTGATCCAACTTTATATTCCTTCTACTATTATCCCATACCATTAATCCATTCCCACACATATTCTTCTCGTTTCTGTCTACATAAGTTGGAAAACTCATGTAGTTCTTTCAGCATATAGTGTACTTCTAATGGGTCACACTTTGTATTTTGCCTATGGGGGCTTGTGATTTTCGTGTAGTAATAGGTCTGGAAGAGAAGAGGGGTGGTGGGGGTGGGTAAGGAGAAGGATTAGAAATGCCTTGCAAGCTACTGACCTCAGGGCATTCCTTTGCATTTTCATTTGGTAGGACAGGATTAATCTCTTCAAGCAGGAGTTGGAAGGCAGATTCCTCAGGGCAGGGTGGAGGTTCAGCAGTGCATGCTGGAGTTTGCATATTAATTTATTTAGCAAAATTTCATAATTCGATAGTAAACATCTGTCCTGTCCACTTCAAATGATAAATTACTGAATTAAGAAAATTTGGATCATAAAGTTTTATTCAGGAAAAGCCAAATTTCAGAGGAATTCATACACAGGAAGCCAATCCAAGCATAAAACTAAAACAAAACATATTTCTTTTCTAGACATTTGACCTGTGTTTAAAAAAACAACACCAAAAAAAACATTTTCATACTTGAAAAAACATTTAAAGCTACCTCTACAATTCTAATGTAAACTTATTATAATTATTGCTATTATAATCAGTAGTTATTTATCAAAAGGTTTCAGGCATATAGAAAACATAGCAGTAACCACTGATTTAAAAAATCAACTCAAATTTTTGTACAATAAATATTGCACAAAAACTTGCCATGTTGATGGTGACTTCTTTGCCTAAGGATAAAAGATAATTTAGACTATATATGATATAAAAATATTAAAATTGCCCAACAATGAGTTCAATTTTTGAAATTGGGAGAAAAATCAATATTCATACAAGCAAGCAATCTAAGCTATTCGTTGTGATAGCTACCACTGATTGAATACCTATTATGTTCAAGTACTGTGTGTGATTCTTTACATGGATTACTTTCAACCTTTAAATCATTTCTATAAGATTGGTATTTTCCAAATTTTATAAATAAAGTGACCATGTGATTGTTGATGAAATTGATACCCGTCTGAGAATAAAGGTGGGGAAATTATTAATAATTATGCTAGGAGGATAGGTATAAATCAGGACTATTCTAGGAAAACTGCAATACATGGTCACCTTACAAATAAGGCAACTGCTTCAGATAGACTCATTCAAAATGTATTCAACAAATATTTACTGAGCACTTTTACACAGTATGCTGGTTGCTGGGAATAGAGCTCTGACTTTGCAGAGCAAGTAAGTGCTACATTTGTTTTCAAAGCCCCAACTCTAACCACTAAACACACTACCTGGAACCAACAAAAAATTGATATCTGTAAGGCTTTATGATTTTTTAAAACATTTTTACATTCACAAACCCTTTGTTTTTAAAGGTACACTTGTATATCAACTATTTCATTCCAACCAATAACTCCAATGCTTAAAAAGTCCTCTCCTCAGAAATTTGATATGTGTTGCTATTTTTCTATCAGTTTTGCTCTGGTTTGACATTTTATATGCAAAGTTTAATGCATCTCTAACTTACTCTGATCTGAAATTTAGTATGAGGTAGAGTTCTAAGTCTTTTTGCTCAGATTAATAATGAAAAGACTCAAGATGATTCTGAATAATTCATCATTTCCCCCAATGATTTGTAGTACTTGCTTTTTCATTCTCACAGGTACAATTGCTAACTTGCCTATTTCATTCCATTGATAATCTGCTTAATCTCATTTTATTAATACAATGTCTTATTTACTAAATCTATATAATTATTACCTGGCCTCACCTCACCACTCCTTCTATAAAGCTATTGTTCCAGATCTTTTTCTTTCCCAGGTGAAAGTTTGAATCAAAATAATCAAATTCCAAGAAAAAAAAAAAAAGACTTACCAAGATCAGACGAAAGAACTGGGAAAAAGACAGTTTTAGAAACAATAGTAAACACCGAAAGTGATAAAATATACAAATAACTACTGATATAAAATTACTAAATTTTTTGTTCAAGTATTGAAACAAATTGCCCTGGAGGGTTCAGTGAGTAAAGTTAAATGTGTCTTGCTCAGGAGAATGGGAGACTCTGAATAATTCTAATTTGTTAAAAAAAAATTTTTGGTCAAGAAAATATTTTTAATATTTAAGGGTAACAATTAGAAACAAACAAAAAAACAAAAAAAAAACAATATAATCTACTGCTTCTAAACCAGGGCAGGTTGAAAAATAGGAAAATAAACTAACATTTAAAAGAGAAAGCATTGACAGAGGAGGAAAAAGACAATAAATAAAGTAATAAAATTAAAATAAAATAGAAAGCATGCTAAAGAAAATGCACAAAATAAGATGACAGCAGAATGTACAAATATATTAGTAATCACAATAAATAAAATGGCATAAATTCATACATTAAAAAACAATATCACATTGTTAAGGATATGCATAAAGCTATATAATCAATATTGCTAAAGGACTTGATATTGAAAGAAGCTGTGCTCCTACCTAGTTTCAATCTTTTACATAAAACAGGATGATGATTTAAAGAGGATTAGGAGTCAAGTACTCCTTTTAAATAAATATTATTCCTCCTTCTCCTCCAAAAATATTGTACAACATACTGAATATTAAGATCTCCTAGTCCTCCTTCCTTACTGAGCTTCCAAAAATGCTAGTAGCAAGGTTTACCCTTCAGGAAGGAGATTGAAACTGTCTTCTCTTGGGACTATGACCAACCGCTAAGAAGAGACCTTAAGATACATCTTGGGTTCCCAAGGAATCTATCCGGCCAGATAACCTTCTTTATTTTTTTTTATTTTTAAAGATTTACTTTGTTTATTTCTTCCCACCCCCTCATTGTTTGCACTGGCTGTGTCTGTTTGACTTCCTCGTTTCTTTAGGAGGCACCGGGAACCGAATCCAGGACCTCCAATGTGGGAGGGAGGTGCCTAATCACTTGAGCCACCTCCGTTTCCTGTTTTGTTGTGTCTCTCATTATTTTCTTTATTTTCTCATATTTTTTTCTCATTATTTTCTCATATTTTTCTTTTTGTGTCTCTTGTTGTGTCATCTTGTTGCATCAGCTTGCTGAGCCTGCCCATCGTGCCAGCTCACTGTCTTCTTTAGGAGGCACCAGGAACCAAACCAGGGACCTCCCATGTGGTAGGCGGGAACTCAATTGCTTGAGCCACATCAACGAGGTATCTGCTTCCCCAGATAACGTTTTAAAGCAGTCCTCAGACAAGCTCCACCCAATTAGATCTTTAATGCCTTTTATTTTTAATATAAACAGCAGCCAAGGATCAGAAGACATCTGAGAAAATCACTAACATAAAAGACAAAAATTAACTGAAAAAGGAACTTGGAGGGAACAAAGGGACAAGAAAACTTCAAAAGAACTCACATTGCCTAAGGAGAAAAAGGCACTCTCATATATTAGATAGAAGTGCAAAATAGTACAACCATTATTAAAGGGAATTTGGCTATAGTAAACCAAATTAAAAATGCATTTTCCCTTTGACCCAGAGAAACAATTTCTGGAATCCATCCTGAATATAATCACCACAAGTAAAAAACAACATAAGCACAGGGTTATTTAGACATTACACCCAAAGCACAAGCAATGAAAGAAAAAATAGATAAATGGAATCTCCTCAAAATTAAAAACTTTCGTGCACTAAAAAACAACCTACTCAATGGGAGAAAATGTTTGGAAACCACATATTCGACAAGGGTTTAATATTCAGAATATATAAAGAGATCCTACAACTGAACAATAAAAAGACAAATAACCTGATTAAAAAATGGGCAAAAGACTTGAATAGGCATTTCTCCAAAGAGGAAGTACAAATGGCTAAAAACACATGAAAAGATGCTCAACATCACTAGCTAATACAGAAATTCAAATCAAAACCACAATGAGATATCATTTCACACCTACTAGAATGGCCACTATTAAAAAAAAAACAAACCAATAACATAAAACTACAAGTGTTGGAGAGATGTGGAGAAATAAGAATATTCATTACTGGTGGCAATGTAAAATGGTGCAGTTGCAGTGGAAAACAGTTTGGCAGGTCCTCGGGAAGCTAAATATAGCATTACCACATGATTTGGCATTCCTGCTTCTAGGTATACCCAGAAGAAGTGAAAGCAGGGACTTGATCAGATATTTGCACAATGATGTTCACAGCGGCATTATTCACAATTGCCAAATGATGGAAGAAACCCAAAAGTCCATCAACTGAGAATGAATAAACAAACTGTGGTATATATACATATATATATGATGGTAGTAAAAAGGAATGAAGTCCTTATGCATGTGACAACATGGATGAACTCTGAGGACATTATGTTGAGTGACTGACCTATGCCAGACACAAAATAACGAATATTGTATGATTTCACTGTTATGAACTAATTATAATAAGCAAACTCAAAGGGTGAGAATCTAGAATAAAAGTTACCAGGAGATAGATTGGATTAGAGAATGGGGAGCTGATGCTTAACTTGTACAGAATTTCTATTTAAGCTGACGGTAAAGGTTTGGAAATGTATGGTGATGATAGCAGCACATTATTGTAAGTGTAATTAACAGCACTGTACTGTATAGGTAAATGTGGTTGAAAGAGGAAACTAGAATGTATATATTACTAGAATTAAAATGAAAAGCTAAAACATAGGGCTGTACAACAGAGTGAACCCTATTATAGATGATAAGTTATAACAAATGCAAAATACTAATATAAGGTGGTAATCATAGAGTGGTATATGAAAAGTACAACTAATGTAAATAATGAATGATAGAATTATTTTAACACTCTTTCATCAATTTTAACAAAGGTAACTACTGTTAAAAAATAGTATAATTATTTTTTTAAAAGTGTTATCAACAATAGTAATAAATGTTCCAAACCAATGCAAGTTATAGGTGGTGGGGTGGTATACAGGAATCCTGTATTTTATGCATGATTGTTTTGTAAACTAACAACTTCTCTAATAAAAAAAAGTCAGCCAACAAATATAAAAGCAGTGATAGAATTAGAAAATTACCATTCTGTATCCCCCAATGAAACAGCTGATTTAGGCAAAAGCAGAAAACCATAGACAGAAGGTTTGAATATTCTCGCTGTCCTGATTTTGTGATAATCAAGGTAGGCTAAACATTTGCAATATTAGAAACCATGCATGTGTCCCCAGACCTAGTTTTTTTCCCTAGGTCTGGTTTTTAGAATGCTGGTGATAAACTAAGAAATCTATTTGGTGAGATGTTGATGGAAAATGGATTATTTGCACAATGCCAAAGTATCTTCTCACAGATAAACTTGCTAATTGCAAAGGGGAAACCATACCTTGATGATGGAGAGATCAGGCCTCTACTTTAATCAAATGATGAAACACAGCCTCACTTATAGTGGAACAACCTGATATTACACCTTTCTATTATTATGTAAGAGGCAACACACAGTATCTCCTATGAAGTGTTCTTGCCAAAAAGGTTTAACCTGAATCTAATTAAGTTCATAGATTTTAAATTACAAAGTATAGAACAAGGCAAATACACCATGAGAAAACAATCAGACAAATACAGAATATGATTCTTTCCTCCAACTCTTCACAGGGGCTATGCTATTTAATAACACATACACAAAGTGAGAGAACTGGGGATTTCTGGGATAATGGTGGATTAGAAAGATATTGGACTGTCTTCTCTCCCAGAAAAATAGCTAGAGGACAGGCAGTAATGGCCTGGAAAAAGTGTTCTAGGGTTTAGGATACTAGAGGAAGGCTAGACACCACCCAGAAGAGAGAGGGGCACAGGAAAAAAAATCTCAACGGAAAGACCATGAGTAGAAGCTGCAGATGCAGCTGCCGGTGTCCTTCCCCCACCCTGTGAGCAGACAATTTTGAATTCTCTGGCCTTTGGTCCATGGCTACAGACAGACAGGGCCACAGGGATCCACCTCCCCAGGAAACAGAGAGAGAGGAATGCAGCCTAAGGCTGATTCAGCTTTTGGTCAACAAATTTGGCTGTGTGCCATGAACCCTTACAGGCTGGGAGGGGCCATGCCATTGTTTGCCGTCAGAGCTGGCATGGGACTAAGGAAATTCAACCCTCTCAATCCCCCTCCCTACTGACTAGGACTGGTTTTTGAGGACACAGAGGGGACTGGAATTATTTCCTACCCAGGAAAAGGGAGGGGGCAGCTAGGAAAGGTTGGAGAACAGCCTCTGGGAAAGTTTGAATTGGAAGGCTCTGAACAGCCTCCAGGTAGGATTCTCTGTCACATTGTTGCAGGGAACACAATCTGAGCAGGCTTTGAACTCAGAGGGCTGATGAAGAGTGCCATCTCCTGGTGAACCAAAGAAGTGCATGTGAAGAAATTAAAAGTAAATAAGTAACCAAGGCTTTTTCTGGGCTTTATAGCTTCTCTCCCCAAGGCCCTTGGAAGCAGGTCTGCAACCCATTACTGGGTCCATGGCCCAGATTTGAGCAACTAACAGGGACAATCCTAAAGAGCTAGAACACGCTGAACCAAGAATCAAAGAATGGCAGTAACACACAGCCTCCCACCACTAAATCCCTACAAAAGAGAAATTGAGCAGAGTAAACCCACCATCATAATCAGATACCTAAACATCAGCAAAAGACTATAAGCCATACCAAGAAAATGGAAGATACGGCCCAAGCAAAGGAATATATCAAAGTACCAGATAAGCCACAGGATTTGAGACAACTAATCAGTCAGGTTCATACAAATCTCCTAAATCAAATCAATGAGCCAAAGACAATATGGCTAAAGAGATAAGGGACATTAAGAGGACACTGGAGACTTCCGGGAAGATGGCTGACTAGTAAGACACAGGAATCTCTTCTCCAGAAAAATAGCTAGAGAACAGGCTGAAACAGCCCCAAAATAGATCTTCTAGGGTTTAGGAAAGCAGGGGAAGGCTGCACACCACCCAGAGGAGAGAGGGACAAAAGAGAGAAATAGCGACGACAGAACCGTGAGTTGCAATCAGCAGCAGCTGCTGCTGCCGGCACCTCCCCGCCCCAGTCCTTAGAATTCTCGGGCCTCTGGGCCTGCGACTACAGACAAAGGGGGCTCCAGGGATCTACCACTCCCAGAAAGGGGAGAGAGAGGGACACAGCCTTAGGCTGACTCAGGTTCTGACACGCAAATTTGAGCTGTGGAGCCCCACGGACCCTTCCACACGGCAGTTTGCCCTGGGAGCCGAGGAAGGACTGGAGAAATCTGACCCTCGCAATCTCCCTCTCTTCTAGCCTGGACTAATTGTTGAGGACTCCATAGGAGAGGGGAGAGAGAGCCTGGGGCTGACCCTGCTTTTGACTCCCAGGTTTGGTCTGCCCTGTCCTGAGAGCCAGTCCAGGCCAGGTGGGGCTGTGCCATTGTTTACCTTGGAGCCTGCAAGGGGCTAAAGATATACAAACCTCCCAATCTCCTCCTCTACTAACAGGGACTGATTGTTGAGGATTCAGAGGGAAGAGGAAATATTTCCTAGCTGGGAAAAGGGAGGGGGCTGCCAGAGAAGACTGGAGAACTGTCTCTGAAAGTTTAAATTACAAGGCTCTTAGCCCCCAGACAGGAAGCTCTATCACATTGATCTGATCTATGTTGCAACAAATACACTCTGACCAGGCATTGAAATGAGAGCTGAAAATGAGCGCCATCTCCTGGCAGACCAAGGAAGTGCACATAAGAAAATTAAATAGGAGAGGGTTTTCCTGGCCTCTATAGCCTCCCTGCCCAAGGCCCTAGGAAACGACTCTATAAGCAATTACTGGGTCCAGTGCCCAGTTTTGAGTAAACAGCAGGACAATCCTAACAATCAAGGGTGAGCCAAAAATCAAAGAGCTGTGATAATTCACAGCCTCCTACCACTAAAACCCTATAAAAGAGAAAGAGATAGAGCATCTAAGTAAAATACAACCTAACCAGATGCCTAAACACCAACAAAAAATTACGAGCCGTACTAAGAAAATAGAAGACATGGCTCAAGAAAAGGAATACATCAAAGTCCCAGAAGAGATACAGAATTTAAGAGAACTAATCAGTGAGATGAGCACAAATTTCCAAAACCAAATTAATGAGATGAAAGACAATATAGTTAAAGACATAAATGACATCAAGAAGACATTGAGCAAACCCAAAGGAAAATTTGAAATCCGGAACAGAAAAGTAACAGAGTTCATGGGAATGAAAGACACAATAGGTGAAGTCAAAAATACATTTGAGGCATACAAGAGCAGACTTGAAATGATAGAAGAAAGAATAAGTGATACCGAAGACAGAGCAGCTAAACTTGAAGAAAGAAAAGAACAGAGAGAGAAAAGAATGGAAAAAATTGAGCATGGGCTCAGAGAGTTGAATGACAACACAAAACGCAACAACATACGTGTCATGGGAGTTCCAGAAGGGAAAGAGAAAGGAAAAGGGGCAGAAAGAGTATTTGAGGAAATCATAGCTAAAAATTTCCCAACTCTCACGAAAGAAATGAACTTACATGTCCAAGAAGCACACCGTACCCTAATGAGAATAAATCCAAATAGACCTATGCCAAGACACATACTATTCAGAATGTCAAATGTAAAAGACAAAGAGAAAATTCTCAGAGCAGCAAGAGAGAAGCAAACAATCATGTACAAAGGATGTCCAGTAAGACTTAGTGCAGATTTCTCTTCAGAAACCATGGAGGCGAGAAGACAGTGGTATGATACAATTAGGAAACTGAAAGAGAAAAACTGCCAGCCGAGAATTCTTTATCCGGCAAAACTGTCTTCAAATATGAAGGTGAGTATAAAGTATTCACAAACAAACAGAAACTAAGAGAGTTTGCAAAAAAGAATCCACCTTTGCAGGAAATATTAAAGGAAGCCTTAGAACCTGAAAGAAAAAGACAAGAGAGGGAGGCTTGGAGGAGAGTATAGGAGAAAGAAAAGCAGAAGGATAACCAAAAGAGTAAAAAGAGAGACAAAAACAAGATGACATATGAAAACCAAAGAATACAATGGAGGAAATAAATAGTGCATTTTCAGTAATATCATTGAATGTGAATGGATTAAATTCCCCAATCAAAAGATACAGGCTGATAGAATGGATAAAAAAACATGAGCCACCCATATGCTGCTTACAAGAAACTCACCTCGGACCCGGGGATACAAACCGGCTGAAAGTAAAAGGTTGGAAAAAGATACTCCATGCGAATAGTAACCAGAAAAGAGCAGGGGTAACTGTACTAATATCGGACAAAACAGACTTTAAATGCAAAAAAGTGATAAGAGATATGGAAGGCCATTATATATTAATAAAAGGGACGATCTTCCAGGAAGATATAACAGTCATAAATATCTACGCACCTAACCAGGGTGCCCCAAAGTATATGAGACAAACTCTGGCAAAACATTTCTACAATAATCGTCGGAGACTTCAACACCCCTCTCACATCATTAGATAGAACAACTAAACAGAAGATCAACAAGGAAACAGAGAACTTGAACAATATGATAAACAAGTTAGGCCTAATGGACATATACAGAACACCGCATCCAAACTCAGCGGGTTATACATTCTTCTCAAATGCCCATGGATCTTTCTCCATGATAGACCACATGTTAGGTCACAATGCAGCTCTCAATAAATATTAGAAGATTGAAATTATACAAAGCACCTTCTCAGGTCATAATGGAATGAAACTAGAAATCAATAACAGACAGGAAAAAAGTAAATTTGCCAATGTGTGGAGACTGAACAACACACTCCTAAATATTCGGTGGGTCAAAGAAGAAATTGCAAGTGAAATCAGTAAATATATTGAGACAAATGAAAATGAGAACACAACATATCAAAACTTATGGGACACAGCGAAGGCAGTCTTGAGAGGGAAATTTATAGCCCTAAATG
>JAQZBX010007323.1:0-50895 GCA_029593785.1 Cabassous unicinctus | reverse complement strand
GGGGGGGGGGGGGTTCAGTGGTTAACATTACTCCGAGTTGGGTGAAAACGTCTCTGCCCCAGAGGGTGTTATCTAAGTGCGGCAGGACAAGAGGTCGAAATTTGCCTGAACGTCCCTCCAAATCAGACCAGCTAAGTGGGTGACGTGTTTGTTGGGAGGTTAGCAGGCCCTCCACTCCCTGTATGATATGGCCCACTTCCAATGGCCAAGAGGGGCTAACGTCTCTGGCGGAAAGGACTGAGACGTCAGCTCCTGTATCTATTTGTCCCTTTATTTTCTGACCTTCCACTGAAAGTGTCAACCATGCTTTGCTCTGCGTAATAGGGACTGTCCAATATATCCCGACCTGGTTGGGTGGTTTACGGGGTGGGGCGTGTTCGGATTGCCAGCCTCCACCACAGGGCTGTTGCACAAGCTTTTTCATTCTGCAGGAACAGTTACATTCAGGTAAAGGAGGAGGGCTGGTGTCACTATGTGAGGAGGGCATGAGGGTCTGGACATTACAGTTTTCCTCTCTTATGGGCGGGGCTGAGAGGTGCCCCGCAGGGAGTTTAAAGGCGGCAATGGATGACCGTCTATGTCCAAGGTAGACCGGCAGTCTTGCTTCCAGTGGAAGCCCTTTCTGCATTGGGGGCATTTAAAGGGAGGCTTGTTTCTTGCTTGGACTGGGGGTGGAACGAAGGGGGCAGATGGGGCGGGTCTATTTGGACACTCTCGCGCGAAGTGGCCATTTTGATGGCATGAGAAGCATGCACCAGTGCGCGTGACCGCGTTTATGGAGACGGCTAGTGCCTGAGTCAGAGAAGCAGTTAAAGAGGCAATCATTTTATCCTCATGCTCCGCGAGGGAGGCAGCTAAGACGGTGGCAGAATTAGATCCTATGTCTCTACAAGCGAGTACCCAGTCCTCAGGGGTGCCGTTTCTGAGCTGGGCGATAGCCTTGCGGCATTCTCCGTTCATGCCTTCCCACAGCAGACTGGTTATAAGGGCCTGTGTGGCGGCTGCATGTGCTACTTTACCCTCTACGGCTTCCTTGACTCTGCTATAGAAATCAGCAAAGCTCTCATTGGACTTTTGAACTAACTGAGACAAGGCGATAGGAGTGCCCTTGGGGTTTATTTTGCGAAAGGCCCGTTGAGCACAGAGGTGGCATTGCTCAACATAGCTGTCATCATCCGCTTGTGCTTCGGGGGAGGAGTAAATGCCTTCACCCTTTAGCGCGTCAGCCGTTATGGCGGACTTTGAGGCTCCGGTGTGGCGGGCTAGGGCCTTGGCCTCATCATAATAAAGAACCTTCCAGGTGATATAGTCACCTGGGGCCAAAATAGCCCAAGCTAAGTTCTGCCAATCGATGGGGCAATTAATTTGTAGGGAGATGTTATCTAATAGCATTTGGGCATATGGGCTGTTGAGGCCATCCTCTTGGACAGCTTTCCAGAGGGTGGTTATGGTCTTAGAATTGTGCAGGTACCAGAGTTCGGAGCGATCGGTGCAGTGGTGCTGATTCACCGGAAATACCTGGGGTGGGGGCTGCTTAGGGAGAGAGGCAGCTGCTCCCTCTCCTGAAGCAGTGGGTTCCCCCCTCAGAGGAGGGGCTTTTCTAATGGAAGGTTTTAGGGGGAAGGGGGCCTCTTCCAGGCATGGAAGTGTTTCGGGGCGGAAGGGATCCTTTAAGTGAAATTTGCCTTCGCTGAATGCATCAAGTGACTTGGGGGGAGGAGATGCTTCCTCAGGAAGGTTTGGCATGGGGCCCGAGTGGAACTGAGACAAAGACGGATAAAGAGGGGCAGAGGTGGCATATAAAGGAGGAGCCTGCACGCCAGTATATGGAGGAGTTTATCGAGGTCAGGGGGAGTGGGTGCTGGATCCTAGGCGGGGAGCCTGTTAAGCAGGCATAAATGGCAAGTAGGCCTGGGATAAGGCCAAGCGGGAAGTTTTTCCCTTCATGCACTTCAGCAGAGCGTACACGCTTCAAAAGTTTAGCCCATGTCTGAGGATCCCATAAGGAAGCTGTAGTAAGCCAGGGGTTGAATTGGACAATTAGGTCCCAGTATTGTGCAAGCTCCTTTTCAGAAATCTTAATGCGCCGGCTGGCTAACAGCGCGTGGAGGATCTGGGCCTGAGGGGTTTTTACAGAAGAAGGAAGGTTGCCCATGAGGAAAATATTTACACGGGGTTACTCACCTGAAAGTGTGCACGGCGCGATTACCACTGGTTCCTGTCCGGTCTCGATGGGGTCCCTGTTCGCGACGATGAGGTCCCTGTTCGGGCGCCAGCTGTCGGCGTGACTTTGCAGGCTCTGCTGCCGATCGCCGACCACCGCCGACCACCGTCGCTGTCTGCCGCTGCCACCGATCGCCACCCCCGGGGAGGTTCCCTTGGCGATTGGGCGGTCGGGGAATGAAGGAAGGGGGGCTGTGCCCCACTGGGCTCAGGCGTCCCTGAGCACAGCGAGCCAAAGGCCGGAGTCTGCATTTCAAACAACAGACGAGAGTGAGGAGACGGACACTTCCCGGTTACCAGCGGACGATGAGTAACGAATACGGAGACTATCGCACACTCCAGAGACAAGGCTGGGCTTCTAAGTCTAACTTTATTAGGCGGGCTCTGATATTTATAAAGAGCGGGAGGGGATGAGTGGAACGGGGGATGGGTAAGGCATACTGGGCGGATTCTGATTGGTTGGGATGGGTTTATGTCCATATAAGGTATGGAATGTGTATGCTAGAAAGGGGGCAGTGCTGAGCTGCAGTGGCCATCTTGAAGCACATGGCAAGGAGAGATTGTTACAGATGTCAGCAGCCGATTGGCTGTGGTAGGTGCAAAGGCATCCGCTCTTGATTGGTTGCGGCATTCGGCGCCAAGACGGTGTCCACGCCTCGGTTCTCTCAGAGCTTCCGTACCGCCCTCATCCCCCCACACCTCCTCCCACACATGAATGTGTCAACATACTAATTAAAAGGAAATATAGTCCTAATTCTTAATGAATCTCAGAAAAAATGGGAATAAGAAAAGAATCAATTTTTAATTCTAGGGCAGAAAGTTACAATGCCTTCTGAAAAAAAAGCACTGGATGCATTTAATATTAGAATCAGATGTTAGTTCAAAAAGTTTAGTAAATTATTCAGTCTAAAAACAAAAAAATAAAAATGATTGGAAAATATATGTACCATCTCAGGGAATGCTGAGCCAATAGCAAATGGTTTAACATACATATGCTAGAAGAGATTGAGAATAGGACACAAATATATTTTTAAAATGTCAGAAATTTCCCATATATGATGAAAAACATTATCTTACAGATTCAAGATGCTTTAGCATACCTCAAGAAAGATAAATACAAAGTTCAGAGCATACATGCTAGAAAATAGAAAAATAATAGTGAAAATGAGCAATTTCAAACCTTGGTTTTTGAAAATATTTAAAAAGTTGATAAGCTTCTATCAAGACTAAGCAAGAAAAATATATGTAAGAAAAAGAAATTTAAATACAGATTTAGTAAATTTTAGAAAAACTAAAGGAAATTATTCTTGATTTTGATAATTTGTGGCATTTCTATTTTTCCTTATCACCTGTTTAGAGTTTTATCCAAAACTCTAGATAAAAACACATTATTTTTGTGTCCTTCTAAGAGTTTGATTTTTGGTTTCATTAATTTTCCTATGGTTTTCTCTTACCTATTTCAATTATTTATGCTTTTACTTTTCTTTATTATTTCCTTTCTTACATTTACTTATGTTTTACGTGCTTTATTTTAGTTTTTTTAAGCTAAAACACCTCTTCTTTTCTAATATATGCTTTTAGTTCTATAAATTTCTCTCTTAGAAGTCCCTTAGCTATATTCCAAAACTTTTGATTTGTTTTCATTATATTTAACTTCAAAAATATTTCTTAATAACCTTTTAAGATTTTTCAAAAAATATTTTGCTAATTTTCCATATTGAGAATTTTCCAGTATATTTCTATTATTGATATCTAATTTAAGTCCACTGGGTCAGAGAACACAAGTCATATGCTTTCAATCCTTTGAAATTTATTGAGATCTAATTTATGGCCCCAAATAGGGTTGATACTGATAAATGTTGTGTGTGTACTTGTAAAGAATATGTATTCTTCAGTTGTTAGGCAGAATGTTATATAAATTTCTGTTAGGCCAGGTTGGTTGATAGTGTTTTTAAAGTTTTCTAAATACTGAAAGATTATTTATATACTATTTCTATCATTTATTGTGAGAAGGGTGTTTAAATCTCAAACTCTCATTTCTACTTTTAGTTTATCCATTTTTTTATGTCTTCTGTTTCTTTGTTTTTTTGTGTATTCTTATTTAGATTTCTTGGACTCTATAAATTTACCCCTTTGTCATTATGAAGTGACCTTCTTATCCATGATAACGTTCTTTGCTCTGAAATTTCCTTGCCTGAGATTAGCATAGCCATACCAGCTTTCTCTGACAGGGTTAGCATGCTGTACTGTTTAAATGCTCTTACCTTTAAACTACTAGTATCCTTACATATGCAGATGACTCCTTGTGGGATCTTACTTTATTTATCTAAGATGGCAATATTTGCATTTTAACTGGATGTTTAGAACAGATCTTCCCAACATGATTATAATGCCAGCCACAAATGTAATTTTAAATTAAAATTAAATAGGAATAAGCACATGAAACTATCTCAAAACTGGTAATGTCTTCTTTAAACTTCTAAAGAAATAAATTTTCTGGTTTGGGAGCATAATAGATGACACAAAATCCAAAAATAAAATAATAATGATGGATTCTATATTTAAATTTTTGTTAATTTTTTAAAAATAGAGTTAATTCATATGACAATTTTAGACAAAAATATAGGTGATCAAGTATAAATGGTAAAAATGTTTGGAATAGTGCCCGCTTTGGCAGCACATATACTAAAATTGGAATGATTCAGAGATTAGCATGGCCCCTGTGGTAAGAATGACATACAAATTCACGAAGTGTTCCATATTTTTTATAATTCTGCTTGTAGCATTGAGGCTTCAGTGTGGGTGTAAGGGTTCAATAAGCTAATTATGCACCTCTTGATACTTTTGCCAGTTGTAGGAGAATTTTACATATGTTGAGATTTCACAAACAGTAAGAGTTTTAAAATAGCCCCTATATGTAAACCCTAGAGTATGTGATGGCATTGAGTTTTCACTAACTTATCACAATATTCACAATGCAGAATTATATTACATGGTAGCAGAACAGACATTTTTATGTGTTGCTTATATTTTACCTCAAATTAAACTGTAGTAATAGGATAATAAATAAAATCCATCCATACTTCTCACAGATTAAAAAAAAAAAAATGTTTGGAATAATCCTTATAAGAATTTAACTTACCTGAAAGTTCTACTAATGAATACTCTAAAGGTCATACTGTGAAATATTTCTCCAAAGGGATGTTATTTAAACTCATCTGCTCCCATCAATTTGCTTGGTCTTTATAATGAAGAATGAGATGATTTTGCAATACAGAGGAGTTGGGTTAAAACAACAGCCCATAAAAATAGTGGAAAAAAGGTCAATTGCTCACAAAGAGATCAAGCACATGATATTAGCTTGATAATTTTAGGACATGATATAATTCTATTAGCTCTATATTCTAAATAAATATGAAAAAATAAGCTGTGCCTTGTTTTAAATAAATAGAAATATAAATTTACAGAAAGTAAAAATAAATATATAATCATGATATGGCTCAATTATTTACCAAAACATAGCAAAATAGTGAAAAAACAATTATTAAAAAATATAACTATATTATATTTAGGGAAAAACCTTGTATGAGCATGAAAAGATTAATATGTAAGAAGAGTCACTTTACATTTTATCTGAATAGCAAAAATAAAATTGACATCTCAAAAAATATCTTCAATACTACATTTAAATTGTGTTCATATCATTATAAAATAGATGGTTAATTGTGACAAAGTGATATTTATGTACAAAATACATTTATGCATATATATGTATTAACATATATATGTAATACACATGTATTAACATATGTTTACATGTTTGTATGTATAGGGGTACATCTATTGGGCTTAAAATTAATTAATGTTGACCTACTGCATAAGTGAGTGGTAATAATTTACAATAGAATATATTCATTTCAAACAATAGTTTATGTATAAATGCAGATATAGCAATGGTATTAATGTGGACAAATAAATGATGCTTACAAATAAGGATAAATAATCAGTTTGCAATTAGTGTTTAAGAAGAGTAAAAAAGGCATAGGTCATTAAATATGAATGCTAATAATTACTTTATAAATGAAACACATGTGAGTATTCTTCAAAATGTTTGTGGCAGTTAAAATAACATTTACTTTTACCAAAAAATGATAAATTATTTCCTTTTAATGCTTTGCACCTTACAAAAATAAAAAAGAATAATATACTTACTTACCAGAGTGTATTAATAATACATTCTGGAAGTATAAATAATGGATATTAAAAAAAAAAAAAAACATTGTCACTGGATAGAACTCTTAAAAAGTCAAAGTTGATCTTTGATACACCAGCATTTTAATTCAGTGTCTTTACTTTTCTGTAAGTGTAAATTTTCATCTCAGAATCAACTACATTTGGACCTTTTCTTATTTTCTCATAAAAATTCTGCTATGGCATTGGTTTTTTAATCCTCATAACCTATAAATAATTGTTACAGTTTAAATAGCTACAGTTCTCACGTGTGGTTGGATTTGAATGAGCATTAGAATGCTGTAAAAATAATAGCTCTTAAACTAGAGAAATGAAACACCTACTTTAGAAATACAGTATCATTTAACTGGTTGGATGAAATGCTGAAAAAAGTGGGGATGATATTCATCTTTTTAATCATGAAATTAGATCAGGTAAATGGTTATATGACTTATCTGTAAGAAATATAAACTTTTAAATGAAAGGCATATTAGTTTTTACATCTATTTAAATAATTAACTATTTTGTCCATGCATTAGATTAAATTAGTGCTTGCTGAAATTTTTGCTAAAATGTAATTGAATCTTAGATCTGTTTAGGGAGAATTGACATCTTTATACTATACTGTTTCCATCTATGTACATGTCTTATGCCTCCAATTATTAGGTATTTCTTAACATCTCACAATAATATTTAGTATTTTTCAGTGTACATGATTTTTCATATTTTGTTAGATATATTTGTAGGTATTAGATGCTAATTGCTGCTTTCATAAATGATAACTTTTCATTTTAGATCCCAAAATTTGCGTTGACATAATATATAAAGAAAATAAGTGAAAAAATCATAAACTCATTGGATTTTTGCAGTCTGTTAATTTGTATATACAGTGTATAATTATTATGTTGATTATCTGAATAAATTAATATTCATAAGCTTATGCAAAGGCAAGATGTGCTATTGTGTGTTTGTGTAAGATGTGAAATGAGCAAACATTAAAACAATTTTTTTTTCTACCTTAGTTATAGAAGCATGGAATATGTTTGAAAGTGAATGACAGTAACCAAAGGGAAAATATTGTACAAACTTGTGTAGAGGCTGAATGGAAATATTTAGCTCAGAAGCACTATCTCCCCTGTCTGTTGCCATCTAAAACAGATCTTCCTCTAAAGACAGCAGATGTTTAGCTAATGGTATTTACTAAGTATATTTTTGTTTGACAAATATGCTCTTCATATGTTTCATAAAGCTGTAAAATATCTAATTAAATCAGAAGCAGCAGAAACCATGTAAATACTTTACATTCTGTCTATCTCTGTAAATTGGAAAATTTCTTCCTTTTAAGACTAGACTTTGAACAATTAAAGACAGAATCTGATACATCTTTCTTATAAGAAAGTGAATAAAATAGAACCTTTATGCAATGAAACAAAAAATTAGTTTGCCAGAATGAGAGAAGGTATTACTTTAATAACTCCTGAATATGATCTCACTACAGTTTTAGTTTTAAAATAGTACTGCAGTTTAGCTGTAAGAGAACCTCTATTAAACTCCAAACTATGTTCATCAATTGCAATGAATGTACCACACTAATGAAAGAAGTTAATGTGGGGAAAAGTGGGAGCTGTGGAGCATATGAGAATCCCTTATATTTTTATATTTTTTATGTAACATTTTATGTAATCTAAGTATCTTTTAGAAAAAATTAAAAATATATTAAAAAAAGAATCTTACGATATTTGGAGTTGTGTGATTTATTTGTGTTTGTATATACACATGTATTAAGAATCTTTAAAATATTTAAATTTAAAAATGAGAAAAGCTTTATTTGCTCTACCTATTTATTTATTTATTTATTTTTGCTGTACCAGGGCCAGGGATTGAACCCGGGACCTTGTATGTGGGAAGCGAGCGTTCAACCACTGAGCCACATCAGCTCCCAAGTGTTTTTTTTTTTGTTTTTTTTTTTAAGATTTATTTATTTATTTACTTCTCCCCACCTGCCTTGTTGTTTTGCGCTCAAGATCTGCTCTGTGTGTATTCTTTTGCGTCTGCTTGTCTTCTCTTTAGGTGGCACCGGGACTGTTCTGGGACTCTTTAGAGTGGAGAGAGGCTGCTCAATCTCTTGTATCACCTCAGCTCTCTGGTCTGCTGCATCTCTCATTGTCTCTCCTCTGTGTCTCTTTTTGTTGGCATCTTGCTGCGCCAGCTCTCCACGTGGGCCAGCACTCCTGTGCGAACCGGCATTCCTGTTCGGGCCAGCATTTCCGTGTCGGCTGGCTCTCTGCTCGGGCCAACTCGCTACACAGGGCAGCTTGCTTTTCACCAGGATGCCCCAGGAAACCTTGGAAATCCCATATGGTAGACGGGAACCGAATCGCTTGAGCCACGTCTGCTTCCCTTTATTTTATTTTCTGTTTTAATTAATTAATTATTTTACAAGAGAACTTGTAGGTTTACAGAAAAACCATGCGGAAAAGACAGGTACCATATGCCACCGCACACTTTTCTCTATTATTAGCACTTTGCATTCATGAGCTACATTTGTTACAATTGACTAAGCAATTTTATATTATAATCATAAATTTAACTATAGTCCATAGTTTACATTAGGGTTCATTTTTTGTGTTGTACAGTGCTGTCTTTTTTTTAATTTTTTTAATTTTTATTCTAGTAACATCTATACAACCTAAAATTTCCCCTCTTAACCACATTCAAATATGTAATTCAGTGCTATTAGTTACATTTACAATGCTGTACTGCCATCACCACCATCCATTGCTAAATTTATTCCATCACCCCAAACAGAAACTCTGTAACGATAAAGCATTATCTCCCCATTCCCTATATTCTAGCTTTTGACTTTATGAGTCTTCTTATTCTAATTATTTACTAACAGTGTGATCATGCAATATTTGTCCTTTTGTGTCTAACGTATTTCACTCCACACTCAGTGGCCATCTCCCACTAGCCCTCACCTAAGTCCTCTTGCTTGTTTGTGTGTAGGTGTTCATGTTTCCGCTCATGTTTGTTTGCAGGCAGGTGTTTGCTATGTTTCTAATTCCACAAGGCAGCCAGGAAACTCTCAACCAGCCTCAGCTGCTTGCCAGGGCACAAAGGCTGTGCATTTTCAGGGCCCCCTCCTGCTGGAGTGTATAATAAACCATCACTCAGACAGCAGAGGTGTCCCTCAACTCTAACATGAATTGAGGCATGTGTAGCTGCCATCCTCTGACACTGTGAGCACTTAGCCTCTCCAGGGAAATGGCACTGGCATCTTTTCTCCTGCTCTTTTGGACACTTGGTGCTGTGTAAGTAATAAAGTATTAATTTGCTGTGAGTCTCTGCTGTGCCTCAGCCTTTATTCCCACAACACATTGGATATCAACTCACTCCACACTGGGTAATGCCATTCAGTCAGCACAGCATGGAATCTCTGGGTCAGAGAGCTCCAAAGGCCAAAAGTAGATTGGGATCTTTACAGCCCCAGAGTTTATCTTCCTTATGGCTAGCAGAGACTAGGTGCAATTTTGTGGTGATGCAAAGTAGGTACATTCTAAATAGCTAAAATGAGCTTATTTGGGCTATTTTTAAAACATTTGGATGTGTAAGAATTTAAATTTGGTGCTGGTGGACTTTGGGTCCTCGGTTCTAGCCTAGTGTGAAGAAATAAGCAAAAAACCCAAGGTCAAATACATAGGGCTCATCTTTAGATCATTTTATCTATCTATCATCTGTATCCATCCATACAAACACACATACACATATGTACATGTATATATATACAGGCATATCTATACACATACTGTTATTGTTATTGTCAAATTTTACACAATTAGTACCCCTGGAGAATTGGATATTAAGATTATTTGTTCTTCACAGATATTTGAGAAACACTTGTGTAGACCTGACTTAAAAAAAAAAAAAAAAAAGAAAATTCTTTTACTTGACAGACTAGGACATGTCATCAAATTTAGCATCATGAGCTGAGTTCTATGAAAAAATAAATTGAAACAAAGAAAATTATGGAAGTCATAATAGTAGCTGAGGAATTCCCCAAAATTGGCAACAGTTTTGAACATTGAGGAAACTGGCACGACCAAAGAAGAGGATCTGCGTTGGATAGATATGGAAGGTTTGGTTGAGGCTGGCTGTTACAAATATTTGGAAACCCAGAAAGGTCAACCAGATAATGAAGGATAGAGCTAGAATTAGAATTCAGGTCTCATGGTTACAAGTTAATGTATTTAACTCTTCAGTATTTTTCCATTGTTTCAGATAGATGACAGTGTGTGCATTGGCAAGGAGCCTTGATTCTCCTGCCAGGTGTCATGGACTAAATTTTGGTCATACCACTTTTTAATTACTAGTGTGACAGATAATTTACTTAATCTCTCTGTGTAGTTTGTTCATATGTAAAATAGGGATAAAAATAGTATTTCCTGGATAGGGTGGTTGTAAGGGTGACATATGTTAATAGATAATATGAAAAGTTTTAAACAGTACCTGGGGCATAGCAAGAATTTAGTGAGTGCTTAGTGTTATTTTCAAACACCAATATTCCTCATTGTGATAATTAAAAGCTTTAATTAGGCTAATATTATAGCCTACCTTACAGTATATTTGGTTTTATAAGTCAAATAATTGCATTTGTTTAGACCTAGATAAATAATATTCTAAGACATTTCAGTACATTTTGCCCAGGTTGGAGAAATAAATATACAATTATTCCATTTTGATCCTCCTAGCAAATAAAATGAAAACAAGTAAAATCACAAATGGTGTGTCTAGACATTTTAATCACATTTTTCTAGCCTAATGTTGATGTGAGATTTTGGTAGCATATGTGTTAATTCTGTATTTAGTCAGCCAAAGGGGTGCCGATGCAAAACACCAGAAATCTGTTGGCTTTTATAAAGGGTATTTATTTGGGGTAGCAGCTTAAAGTTATCAGGTCATAAAGCATGTTACTTCCCTCACCAAAGTCTATTGCCATGTGTTGGAGCAAGATGGGCTGCCAATGTCTGTCAAGAGTTCAGGCTTCCTGTGTTCTTCTCTCCCTGGGGCTCATTTCTCTCCAGGCTCAGCTCCTCTGTTTGTTTACTTCCTGGGCTCCAGCTCAAAACTCCAACCTCCCTTCTCTCTGGTGTGGTTTCTCTGTGAATTTCCACCCACCAAGGTGGCAGGGACTCAACATCTTACTGACATGGCCCAATCAAAGCCTTAATTATTTAATCAAGTAAAAGTAAAACCTCTGAATCCAATATAATCTAATATGCAGGGAGGGACAGACCAGTTTACAAATATAATCCAATATCTATTTTTGGAATTCATAAATATCAAACTGCCACACCTAGCATAGGTGATTCTACAATAAGCAATTGTCAGCTCTTGTCAAATTATCAGTTGTAAATGTGAAAAATGAAGTAGGAGAAAGAAGATAAGCTGCACAGACATTCTTTTCAGGCAGCAGAACTAGTTTTTACCACGCAAAGTGAGTTCATTTCTAAAGTGTTGCATATGGTGTTCCACATGAGTAAATGAAACTATGATGGTAAAAGATGTAAGCAGCTTTGTGTTCCTAATACAGCTGTCCAAAATAAACATTTACTTTTACAGATGTTATCTCTGGGGCAATTAATTACATAATCTTCAGGACTCAAACACTAAAATCAGGCTGCATTTTCAGCAAAGAGAAAATCTACCATAGTTTTCTGGATAATTTTGGCAAAACCTATTCACATTTAAGGAGTTTAATGTTATAACCAATTTTATACATATATAAGCCTTTATTCTATAGTGGCTTATTCTATAGTGTGGGTTTGTATAAACCGAATATGATTGATTGATAAATGAGGTATTGCAAATTATATATTTCAAATGGCTATTGTTTTTGATACCTAACAAGAGAAAACTATACCTTGCAAGCCAGAAACATCTTTCGATTTTACAGTTCCAATTATTGAAACTGTCATTCTTGCGTTTTCTTTTGAAAGTTGTAAACAGGAGTAACAAAAAAATATGTATATATATAATTAGGTCAGGGCCAAATGTGATAGAAAAGTGTGTTTGCAGATTAATGGGAAAAGGAGGTAATCAGTTTTTATTTTTCAGTTTTTGTAATTTGGATTTGCTTGTAATATTGAAATATTACTATTGAAATTATTGAAAAAAATAATTTGGTTATGATTTGTCTGGATCCTCAGTTTCCCATTGAAACATTCTTTTAATGATTTTACTGGCTTATGTAAAGTTTCTCAAGAATGAAGCTATGCTAGTATCAGAGAGAATTTATTATCACTTCTGAAAGACCACAAAAACTCATAGATAGAAGACTTGTCTAAAAATTATGTGGGTCTACAACACATAAAATCAATTGTGTAAACTATTTATTCATGAAAATGTGAAAAATGCAATGAAAGGAGAAAAAAATACCAGGCTATAATATGCCATACTCATTTCTATGCCACCTAAAATATTCTAACATAGTTAACTTTGATGAAATTGACTTTAATAAGGGAATATAGGTGTGTTTATGAATAAACTTACATTTAAATGCATTTTAAGGTTAAACTTCATTATCTTTTATCCTAGACAAACAAAAAGAGTCCTCTGCATTCATTTTGAAATTGATTTTTGTGACCCACATATTTTTTTTCTTTATTAGAGAAGTTGTGGGTTTATAGAGCAATCATGTATAAGATACAGGTTTCCCATATACTACTGTGGCAGTTTGATATTATTTATGAATTCCAAAAAAGATACTTGATTATGTTTGTAAACTGGTTTGTTCCTCTGGGTGTGACACCCTTTGATTGTATTAGATTCAGCTGAGATGTCTTTGATTAAATTATGTTAAGATTAGGGCTTTGATTCAACCATGTCATTAGGGCATGCATAGTTGAGTCCCTACCGTCCTCGGTAGGCTGATGAAACAGACTCTTACATGGAAGTAGACACATAGAGAAGCAGAGGAAAGAAGGAAGTCTCCATTAAACGTGGCAGAGTCCTCAGGAAGAGAGATGAGCCTGAAAGACTACAGCTGATCTTGTGAAGAGAGCAGAGCAGCTGATACCAGAAAGAAACAAGCCCTGGGGAGAGAGACGAGCCTTATGCCAGCCTACAGCCAAGATTGGAAGAAGCTGGAGATGAACCTTAATAGGAAAAAGAAAGGCTGAACCCTCACAGACATTGCCTGCCATCTTGCTTTAACACGTGAAAAATGACTTTGGGTGAGCAAGTATCTCTTATGGTACGTTGAGTTGGACTCTTTAGCGTCTTGTGACTGTATGCTTCTATCCCAAATAAATATCCTTCATAAATGCCAACAGATTTCTGGTACTTTGCATCAGCACTCCTTTTGGCTGACTAATACAACTACCCTATTATTAACAACTTGCATTGGTGTGGAACATTTGCTACAATTGATTATAGCCCATTTTTATAATTGTACAATTATCTATAGTCCATGGTTTAACTTAGAGTTCACTGTTTGTGTAGTGTAGTTACAAGGATTGATTTTTTAAAATTGTTACTCTGTTTCCATATGTAAAATCTATATTTCCCCTTTAAATCACATTGATATATGTGATATATACATATCAGTGCTGTAATTACTTTTACAATGTTGTGCTGCCATCCATTACCAAAACATTTCAATCATTCCAAATAGAAACCATGTACATTTTAGGCCTTAACTTCCCATTCCGTATACCCACCCTAACCCCTGGTAATGTTTATTCTAGATTCTGACTCAGTGAGATTGCTTTTACTAATTGTTTGAAATCAGTGAAGGCATACCATATTTGCCCTTTTGTGTCTGGCTTATTTCACTCAACATGATGTCTTCAACATTTGTCTGTGTTGTCTCATGTATCAGGTCTTTATTCCTTTTTACAGCTGAATAATATTTCATTGTATTTATATTCCACATTTTGTTTATCCATTCCTTGGTTGATGGACAATTGGATTGCTTCCATCTTTTGGTAATCATGAATAATGCCGATATGAATGTCGATGTGCAAATACCTGTTTCAGACCCTGCTTCCAGTTCTTTTGGGTATATACATAGTGGTTGAATTGCCAGGTCACATAGTAGTTCTATACTAAGCTTTCTGAGCAACTGCCAGGCTGTCTTCCAAAGCACCTGCTCCATTTTCCCTTGCCATCAGCAATGAATCAGTGTTCCTATTTCTCTGTATCCTCTCCACAGCTTGTCACATGATTTCTATTTTTTTTTTTTTTTTAATACTGGCCATTCTAGTGGATGTGAAATGGTATCACATTCAGTTTTGACCTGCATTTCCTTGATAGCTAATGACCTTGATCATCTATGTGCTCTGGCCATTTTTATAACTTCTTTGGGGAAATGTCTATTTAAGACTTTTGTCCATTTTTAAATTGGTTTGTTTTTCATTTTGTTGTTAAGTTGAAGAATTTCTTCATATATTCTGTATATCAAACCTTTATCAAATATGTGGTTTCCAAATGTTTTCTCCCACAGTGTTGGCTGTAATTTTACTTTCATGATAAAGTCCTTTGAAGCACAAACATTCTTCATTTTGATGAGGTCCCATTTACCTATTATTTCTTTTGTTGTTGTGCTTTGGGTGTAAAGTCTAAGAAACCATTGTCTAATGCAATGTCCTAAAGATGCCTCCCTATGCTTTCTTGTAGGAATTTGATAGTTCTGGTTCTTATAATTAGGTCTTTGGTCTATTCTGAGTTGATTTTAATAGAAAGTTTGAGGTAGGGTCTTCCCTCTTTTTGTTGAGAATGGAGATCCACTTATCCTTACACCATTTATTGAAGAGACTTTTCTTTTCCAATTGAGGGATCTTTGCAGACTTGTAAAAAATCAGTTGGCCATAAAAGTGAGGGTTGATTTTTGAGTTCTCAGTTAGATTCCATTGGTCAATCTGTCCTTTTCCCAGCATCATGCTGTTTTGATTACTCTGTCTTTGTACTCTATATTTAAGATTGGAAAGTGTGAATCCTCCAACTTCATTCATCTTTTTCAAGATGATTTTAGCCATTCAGGGCCACTTACAATTATAAATAAATTTGTTGATTAGCTTTCCCATTTTTGCAAAGAAGATTGCTAAAATTTTGATTGAGATTTGTTAAATCTCTAATTTGCCTTGGAAGGATTGACCTCTTTACAATATTTAGTCTTCCAATCCATGGACCCAGAATGTCCTTCTATTTAATTAGGTCTTCTTTGATTTCTTTTGGCAACATTTTGTAGTTTCCTTTGTATTAGTCTTTATATCCTCAGTTAAGTTTATTCCTAGATATTTGATTCATTTAGATGGTATTGCGAATGGATTTTTTTCTTGATTTCTTCTTCTGATTGTTCAGTGCTTGTGTACAGAAACACTAATGATTTTTTGTGTTGATATTATACCCTGTCACTTTGCTGAATTTGTTTATTATTCTAGGAATTTTGTTGTGGATTTTTCAACATTTTGTGTATATAGGGTCATATCACCTTTAAAAAAGGAAAGCTTTACTTCTTCCTTTCCATTTTGGATACATTTTCTTTCTTTTTCTTGCATAATTGCTCTGGCAAGAATTTCCAGTACAATGTTGAATAGCAGTGGTTACAGTGAGCAATCTTGTCTTGTTCCTGATCTTAGAATGAATGTGTTCAATCTTTCACCATTAAGTAAGATGTTAGCTGTGAACTTTTTCTATATACCATTTATCATGATGAAGAAGTTTCTATTCTTAATCTTCTCAATGTTTTTATTTCTGTGGGGTCATAATAATATACCCACTCTTATTTCTGACTTTATTTATTTGTCTTCTCTCTTTTTTCTATGTCAGTTTAGGTAAGAGTTTGTGAATTTGCTGATTTTCTCAAGGAACCAATTTTTGGTTTTGTTAATTCTCTCTATTTTTTAATTCTCAATTTCATTTCTTTCTGCTCTAATATTTGTCATTTCTTTCCTTCTGCTTGCTTTGGGAATAGTTTGCATTATTTTCCTAGTTTGCTCAGGTGTACAGTCAGGTGTTTGATTTTGGTTCTTTCTTCAATTTTATTTATTTATTTATTTATTTATTTATTTATTTATTTATTTATTTAAAAGCTTTAGATTACATAAATGTTACATCAAAAATAGGAGGCAATTCCCATATTCCTAACCCTCCCTTCCCACTCTTAACACATTTCATTAGTGTGGTATATTTGTTATAATTGATGAACACATATTGAAGCCTTGCTACTAACCATGGTCTATGGTTTACATTATGTTTTACACTTTGCACTGCACAATTTTATAGGTTTTGGCAAAATGTGTAATGGCCTGTATCTGTTTTAGAATGTCATGCAGAACAATTCCAATGTCCCAAAGGTGCCCCGTGTTATACCTATTCTTCCCTCTCCCTCCCTTCAGAAACTCTAGTGACTACTGCCTTTATATCAATGTTACAAGTTCCTCCATTACTAGAATACTAAGTCTATTTTAATCCATAGTTGCATTTTCCCTTATGTTTGTTCATTCTACACTCTCGAGGATTTGGGGATGGCGATGACTACTTTGTCTCTGATTGAGAGGGGGCTTAGATAACATGGGGCAAATGGATGAAACTGTCTTACTTGCATTTGTAGATACTCTCTGATTTTTTGGGATGGGTGTTGTCCTTCATCGTCATTTGTTGGTTGTCCTGGGTGAGTCCAATGAACTGGAGAGTTGGTGTTGCAATTCTTCTCAGATTTAGGGCTCAACTGGCATAAGAACAAAGTGAAGATTTTAAGTCTCTGGGACATATGTTTAATGAGTATAGTGTTAGTTATAAGTTCAAATAAAAGGAGCCATGTGTAGGGAAATATAAATGAGCCTAGCATTGTAACATTGGCTAACATATTTTGTAAAGTAAGGCCCACTGACAGGGCACCAAATTCCTGGGATTGTTTACACTGCCTATAGTGTCTAGATGTTTCTAGAGCCATCAGGGGCCCCTCTGTTTGAGGCAATGTTTACTGTGGTAGTCAGTGATATCCTCCTGAGATGTGCATATGCATAACCTCTGGAATGACTTCCCTACTGACTTTGAAATCTCTTAACCATAAAAACTCTTTTGTATTTAATATTTGCCCCTTTAGGTCAAAGTATTTTTCCAAATGCTTCACTAGTTGGTGCTTGCTAATAATCCCTCAGTGCCAGGGAGGCTTATCCCTGGGAGTCATGTCCCATGCCAGGGAGGAAAGTATGCATTTATATGCTGAGTTTGTCTTAGAGAGAGGCCACATTTGAGCAAAAAGGGGCTTTGAGGATGTAAATCTTAAACAATATAAAATAATAGGCTAAGTTTGAATTTCACAAGAATGAGATTCATAATTACAAGCATCAATATCAAGGACCTGGTATATTGGTCTGTCCTTCTTTGCTAGGCATTGTCCATGTACTCTAGGGATTTATCCCACTCTATTAGATAATATAGCAGGACTCCTTAGGATGGAAATTCAATATTGTTTCAGTTGTTGTGTGGGTCTCCACCCACTAAGACAACACTCCATGACCACTTGAACACATTCATATCACTTGGAGGCATGCCCCAGGTGCACCCCTCCCCACACATCCCCCCATTACTAACACCCCACCCCCATTATCCTCCCCTGCCACACTTGTGACCATTCTGCAATTCAATTCTTCCCCCAAACAGAACCAAAAAAATAAAAATAATGAAAAAATAAAGTAACAAATATAATACAAAAAAAATAAATAAAAATATTAAAAATTTTTAAATTTTGTCTTTCATCACTGTAAAATCTGTTATCCTTTATGTACAGTGACAGTTTCTTCTCTATGTTCCCCTAGTGTCTTATTTTTCTCAATTTATTTTCAAAGAAGATTTAGGTTACAGAAACATCACATAAAAAATATAAGGAATTCCCATATACCCCATCCACTCCTCCTCTCATATTTACTCCTATTAATAATATCTTTCCTGAGTATGGAGCATTTGTTGCAATTGAAAAATAAATATTGAAGCATTGCTACTAACCATGTTCGATGGTTTACATTATGTTTTACATTTTGTACTGTACAGTTTAGAGTTTTGACAAAATTTTAATGGCCTGTATCTGTCATTGAAAGATCATGCAGAACAGGTCCAATGCCCTCAAAATGCCTTTTGTTCCGTCTACCCGATCCCTCCTTCCCCTCCCTTTGAAAAATATGTTAACCACTAAGTTTCTATTTTTGGAGAATAAGGTTCATAGTTACATGCATTAATAGTGAGGGTTTGATGTATCGGTCTATTTTCTTTTATTAGGCATGCCTATGTTCTCGAGAGATTCTTGACCCTCTAACTTAGAACATAGCAGGAATCTCCAGGATGGGAGTTTAATATTTTCCTGTATATTCTGTGGGTCTTCACCCACTGAAATAATACCCCAAGACAAGATGAACTCATTAATGTTCCACAGAAGCCTGACCCATGTGTGCCCTATCCCACATATCCCCCCACCCCAATGCCCTACACCAGTAACCATCCCCTGCCATATTTGCCAAAAGAACATTCCCACCATTATAGTTTTAACCACAGAGATCATACTTTTTAAAACACATTCTGTCAATCTGTGTCTTTTGGTGAGTTTAATCTGTTAATATTCAGTGTTATACTGTAAAGTCAGTACTTTCTCCAGCCATTTTGTGCTTTGATTTTTATACAGCATATCTTTTTTTGTCTCTCTTTTTCTTTATTGAAATCTCCTTTTCTGTATAGCTGCTTTTTTGTGATGTATCTGACTGAACGTTTTCTCATTTCTTTTTGTATAGTTTTTACATACATTCCTTGTATAAACCTCATGGTTTATATTTCACATTCTATGTCTATAACCTTTGAATGTGAAAATATACTGTTAGCTTCTATAGCTTATACATTCTCTACTTCCATATCACTCTGTTTCCCTTTATGTTGTTTTTGCTCCACTTTACCACTTTATATTTTTCAGGCCCATTTTCAAGAAATATACCTTTTTCCTTTGCAATTGCATTCTAGGAATTAAACAATAGAATTATATATTCTGTATATGGTACTGTTTGATTTTGCATTTATCCTTTTTATTATCTCTTGAAGATCTTCACTTCTTCACAATACTCAAAGCCAGTGTCTCCTACTTTTCTTTTCAACATGAAGAACTCCCTGTAGTAATTCTTGTAGGGCAGGCGTTTTTTGGAAAAATTCTCTCAGTTTCTGTTTATCTTTGGATGTTTTCAGTTCCTCCTCATTTTTGAAGGACAGTTTTGCCAGGTAAAATATATTGGGGTGGTAATTTTTCTCTTTCAGTACTTTAAATATCTCATATGGCTACCTTCTTTCCTCCATGTTTCTGATGAGAAATAAGTACTGAGTCTTAATGAGGATCTCCTGTATATGACAAATTGCTTTTCTCTTTACGATTTCAGAATTCTCTTGATTTTTGGCATAAAACATTCTCATTAATACAGGTTTTGGAGTAAATCTATTAAGACTTATTCTATTTGTATTACATTGTACTTCTTGGATATGCATATTTATGTCTTTCAGAAGACTTGGGAAAATTTTGGCCATTATTTCCTCAAAGACTCTGCCCCTTTTCCCTTCTCTTCGCATTCTGGGATACCCATAACATTTATGTTTGTGTACTTCATGCTGTCATGCAAATCTCTGTGACATTGTTCAATTTTTTCTCTTCTTTTCTCTCTCTTGTTCTTCTGACCATATGATTTCAATTGTTCTGTCTTCTAGTTTGCTGATTCTTTCTTCTCCCTATTCAAATCTGTTGTTGTATGCTTCTAGTATATTTTTAATCTCTACCATCGTGCCTTTCATCACCATAATTTCTGTTGTTTCTTTTTTACCTTAAAATTCTTCATTATGCTCACATAATGTCTTCTTAATATTCTATATCTCTTTATGCATATTTTCTTGATCTGTTTGATTTTATTAAGGAGATTTACTTGAGCTTCTTTGGTTAGTTACTCCAAATCTGTGCCTCTTCTGAAGTTTTGATTTGTTCACTTGGCTAAGCCATATCTTCCTGCTTCTTAGTGTGGCTTGTCATGCTCTTTTCTGATGTCAAGGCATCTGATGATCTTGATGAGTTATCTCTGAATGTCAGTTTCTCCCTCTTGTCTAGGGTTTTATTATTGATTGGCTTTATGTTAAGGTTCTTTTTTGATGCTTGGTCCAACTTATTCTAGACCTTTAGCATAGATCATGTTTAACAGTTCAGATTTTTTCAGCTCTTCTTCATGTGATTCTTGCCCTAGATATGTTGTAAAAATTTTAAGATTTCAGGTTTTGGGTAATTGTATCACTTCTAGGAGAAAGCATCCTTTCCTCTGTTACTTTCTCCACCAATCTTGATCTCTTCTGTTTGTTTTTGTGCAGAACATTCTCCCCAGCTTCTATGATTTATTTGAATTGTCTCCCTCACTCAGTTCCCTGTTTATTCACAATTTTCCATTATGGTACTCTCCTGTTTTACAGCAGTTCAGTTTAACCACTTCCTTTTTTCCTCTGTATGTCTTTTCAGCATCTGGTTTCTTCCTCCTTAGCATATCCCACCCCAGGAAGCCAGATAGAGTCAATCTAGTAAGGTGGATCACTCCAGAAAAGCCAGTGTTGCATTTAAGTGGTCCAGGTAATAGAAACAGGATTGAGTAATCTCACCACTTGCCAGCTGCAATTCTGCCATTGACTCTTTCTTCCTCCACACACCCAGGGGCACTTTTGTGTGCAGCAATCTTCAGTGGTTTGTGTTCTGCCCTGGAACTCTGTGTACTTGGTTCCCTTGCCTGAATGTGCATTTGGCTCCAGTTTGCTGCTGTGGGTAGCACTATAGTCTGTGTCACCAGTGGAAGGTGGGAGGGATCTGGGTTCTGCCTCTGAGCAACATGTTGATGATGTCACCTCAGGATATCTTTTTGATAATAAATTATTGCATATCAATAACTAGCTTGCAAAATACAGGGGAAAAACAGGTAGTCAGGCATACAGGTACCCTACAAATATATCATTATTTTCCCACTACCTATATCATGAATGTAGATTCCTTGGAAAGCTTTGTATTCTGCTATTAGCAGAGAAAATACTCAGGTCATGTGATGGTATGGCCAAGCTCATTTTTATTAGGAGGTACCAGGAATTGAACCTAGAACCTCGTATATGGGCAGTAGGTGCTCAAACCACTGAGCTACACCTGCTCCCCCAAGATAATTTTTAATAACTTTTTTGGGCCTTCTTCATTGGTGTTTAGTGGACTTGTATCCTCTTCCTTTGGATGGGCCATAATTTCCTGTTTTTGTTTTTTTAAGTTTTTGTCATACTCCTTTGTTGCACACTGTATATTTTAATATATTAAGATGTTATCTCTGGGACTTATTCTCAGAGATGTCTTTTTCTTAATTTTCTAACTAGTTGGTGATAAGGCAGAGATTTTCTTGAGCTTCAGTCCTTCTACCAGGAAGGTCTGCTCAAGACAAATGCAATGTGCAGTGTTTTCCCTGTGTTTCTGGGTCTGTGTCTTGTCTTAGGCTTTTGCTTGTTAGTTGTTTTGAAGTTCTCCAGTTTACAGGAGTTTATCCTGTCTGTTTTCCAGGAGACAAATCTTCCTCTCCCATGTGTTTGAAGCTGACAAGCCTTTCCCCCAGATTGTCCACCATTATAGTTTCTTACACACCATTCATTGTCTGAAGTTGCTTTTCCCTGGAGGGCAAATTCTTGGAGGAAGGGCTTATAGGAGAGAACTTTCCCAATTCAGTCTTTCCCAGCCAAGACAAGACCAAGGACCCACAAAGTGAATGAAGACTGGCTCCAAAGTACCCTTGGGAGGTGGTCAGGAGAAGCACTAAGAGCTTTTTCCATAGCTTTCCAAAACTGAATTTCATGGCCTGTCTATAAAATAAAGCCCTTCAACTAGCTATCCCCCATAGTCCCAAGGAAACATAGCATATAAAAGTCTCCTTTGCCATGGCCTTTGTCCAGTGTGGGTTGAAGCAATGGCCACTATTGCTTTTGTTCAGGGTTGGTTGAAACAATGGCTGCACTCAGAGCTAGGACCTCAGGGATCCAAAGTCACTAATCACATGCTGTGATCAGTGATTGGCTGTGCCCACACCTAGTCTTGAGGATTTTTATGTCCCTTTCTGTCACTGGTGAGCTAGGGAGTGGCTAGTCCACATGGTGGCCTGCTACAAGAGTGGTAGATGGATGCCAGTAGCCACCATGCAGAGAAAGCATGTACTTTTCTTTACTGTACTTCATCAGCCTCTCCTACCTCTTCCTTGTTTGCTGTACAGTGTTATTCTGGCCTCTGGACTTCAAAATAGCTGTTTCAGACAGTTCCTGCCTCTTTAATAGCTGTTCTGGTGGAAGGAGTGAGTCCCGGAGCTCCCTACTCTGCAATCTTTCCCCAATCCTCTGGCCTACATTATTTTACATAAATAATTGAATTTGTGATATACTTTCTTGCAATACATGTGTATATTTTAGAATTTTGCCAATAGCTTTTTAAAAGCACAGTTATCTTAAAATAGGTAAAAAATATCTTAATAAAAATCCATTGTGCATTATGCTATAATATTTATTAACAAAATGAGAACTCTTTATTATAATTCAGATCAATGTGAAGCTTACTTTGGCAATATGGAGTGAAACATTAATCCTTTCAGATTATTAATGTCAAAACATAAAATATTTTAAGTTTTATTATTTTATGGTATTATATTCAAATAATTAATGGCAAAGGATAACATTATTCATTTCACTCATAATATAATTTCTCCATTATATTTTATTAATATGGCCTAAACTTGGCAAGAAATTAATAGACATATTTTTCATAAGAAAATGTATTTTCTTTACATACTACTTCATAACAATGCAGAATTAAAATAACTTATATCCTTGAATTTGAAATCTCTAAGCCCCATTTGTCTTTTTTTTTTTTAATAATTATTTCAAAGACATTATAACTATTTTTAAGTTTCAGGATTTTATACAAAAGATGTTTTACAAGCTTTGATTTTATTGGAGAGCAACAAGTATGTGGCATCTATTCACTGGAATATAGACCCACTGCGTATCCTGCAGATCACCCAGACATGAGCTTTCCAGACATGAAGCTCCTTGGCATGATGAAAGGATGAAGTAAATCTTCCTTTCCTTTATTCCACACTATGTGATGCAGAATATTTTTAAACCTTGGTGTGCAAAAGGCAGAACCTTTAAAAGGACCCACCTTGAATGACAGAATTAGACCTTATACTATTTAGACATATAAAAATACTTCACAAAAATGCATTAATCAAAATTGTGCCCCGTATTAGTTAGCCAAAGGGTTGCTGATGCAAAATACCAGAAATTGGTTAGTTTTCATAAAGAGTATTTATTTAGGGTAGAAACTTACAGTTACCAGGACATAAAGCATAAATTACTTCCTTCAGCAAAGTCTATGGCCAGTGTTGAAGCAAGATGGCTGCCAAATTCTGCCAGGGTTCAGGCTTCCTGGGTTCTTCTCTTCCCAGCACTTGCCTCTCTCTGGGCTCAGGCTTGCTTCTTTCCACAAGACCAGCTATAGACTATCAGGTGAATGGCTTGTCTCTTTTCCCAAGGCCTTCTCTCTTTCCTCATGACCAAGCTCCTCTGTGCGCTTCCTTCTCCAGCATTTAAACTCAACATCAGAACTCCAACATTAAAACTCCAACTAACTCCTCTGTTCTGCTGTATGGTTTTATCCGTGAGTTCCCACCCAGCAAGGGGCAGAGACTCAACATTCTACTGATTTGACCAAATCAAAGCCCTAATCGTAATTTAATCACGCCCAAGTACAGACCAGTTTGCAAACATAATCCAATATCTATTTTTGGAATTCATAAATAATGCCAAGCTGCTACACTCTACCCTCTGAATTAAAAAAAAAGAATTCCAATATTCAGAAAACCTAAAATTAGTACAATGCTAAATACAGAATCATATCACAATGAGTTTAAAGAAAGACAGTTTGTCTTTAGGCAAACTCCCATCTGGCTGTATACCTCAGAAATGTACAAACAATTTATCTGCTTCCAATACACAAATGGACAGACAAAGAATAAATATTTTCATTATCTTAAGGAGAAATTGCGTGGGAAACATGAGTCATGTGTCCTCTACAGTTCAGTAAACCTGCAGGACATACTTCATTCGATGTCAAAATCTGAAAGTCATTCTTAAGACAATGGTTTCTTTTCCTTGGGGCCTCATGGGGACCCACACTTTCCACAGGATAGCCCAATGGCCATTTTCTTGGTTCAACCCTCATCAAGCATCTGGGTGTCGACCAAGTTCCAGACTTCACCCTTCAAGAGTGTTGGGGTGATTGCCATACATTACCCAATCTTTGAGTTAGAGTCTTAGCCCCCTAGTGCAGTGAGGTAAAGGCAACAACCTCCCTAACCTTTGACATACAGGGTCAACCTTCTAAGAGCAATGAGTTGACCACCTGGCATTCCCTAATCCATGGAGGACAGGACTACCTCTCTCAGAACTATGAGGCATCAACCTCAACCTCCATAATTCTTGAGGAATGTACGCCACCCTTTCTGTATCCTGGGGTGGCAAAACTGTCCCAAAACTTTGGGCAGGAATATCCACCCTCTTCAACTGCTGGGGCAAACTCACCCTCTCTGCACACATGGATGGGGTTCCTTTCTTGGCTCAAGGTGATGTCTTATTTCCAGATCTCAGCTTCCATGGTTTTCCTCTTAAAGCTGTTTATCCTTCAATCTCTCCTTTCCATGTCCCTTTTAGTCCAAGCTGACAGTGGTTTTGGTCATACAGCTCTCTCAAAAAATCTTGTTGGTTTAGCATGCAAGAAGCAGGGGTCCAAGCCATCAGACAGTAAGACTTTCCACAAGTCTTTCTGAGATAACTGCATTTTCAATTCTGTTTTACAAGTTCCAAGTTTAATTAAGTCCACAAATGGGGCACAATCATCTGGAAGCTTGATTTCCAGAGGCTTGAAATTCCCAGAATGAGTTTCTGTTTTCTTTGTGTTCAACAGTTCAATCTTCAGCTTATCTCTCTCATCTAGCATTTTGCTATAAGCTGCAAGGAGAAGCCACACCACATTCTCTGAGTTTACTTTGTTTTCAGCTAAATGCCCAGGCTTGCCATTTTCAAATTCTGCCTTCCATAAAACACTAGGAGATAATCTTGCTAAGCTCTCTGTGACTTTAAAACATGCATTGCCTTTCCTCCAGTTTCCAATAATAGTGTCATCATATACTTCTAAGGAACTCCTTTTAAAGTTACTATCAACAGTCTCTTACTATCAACAGTCTCTTCATATTACTATCAACAGTCTCTTCATATTACTATCAACAGTCTCTTCAAAGTACTGTAGGTCTTTTCTACCTAGCATCTCACAATTCCTCCAAAAATACCCCTTACCTATTTATAAATCCATTCCAGCATTTTGGTAATTGCAAAAGTACTACCCCACTCTCAGTACCAAATTCTGAATTAGTTAACCAAAGGGTTGCTGATGCTAAATACCAGAAATCAGCTGGTTTTCATAAAGCATATTTATTTGGGGTGGAAGCTTATAATTCCCAGGCCATAAAGCACAAGTTATTTCCCTCAGCAAAGTCTATGGCCAACTGTTGGAGGAAGATGGCTGCTGACGTCTGCCAAGGTTCAGGCTTCCTGGGTTCCTCGTCTCTTTTTCCAGGACCTTCTCTCCTTCCTCTGTGTACTTACTTCCCTGGACTCCAGCATTAAAAGTCAGCATCAGAACTCCAACATCAAAACTCCAACTAATTCCTCTGTTCTACCATGCAGTTTTATCTGTGAGTCCCTGCCCACCAAGGGGGCAGAGACTCAACAACCTACTGATGTGGCCCAATCAAAGCCCTAATCATAATTTAATCACACCTAGATACAGAACAGTTTACAAACATAATCCAATACCTATTTTTGGAATTCATATATAATGCCAAACAGCTACATGCCCCAATACATAAGAAGCAGCGATATGAACTGTTTCTTTAGATACTACCTAGTAAATTTTGGGTATATATGCTCACTATTGTAGTGAATATACAAATAAAAGCACAACAAATATTAAACCTTTACTTTAGATCTAATTTTGATGCTTGTAATCACTATTCCCCACTTGGCTCAAATTCACCTGTGTCTCCTTTCTGATGCTGATGAGCTTTGGCAACTTGCTCAACAGAGAAATTTGGCAAATGAAGTCTAAGCATCTAAAGCTTTGCTTCAGTCTCTGTTTTTCAAAGAGCGGGGGTTCTGCAGTTGGTCTCAAGAATGGCTCTCTAATCAAAGCTTACAATGGGAAAAGATGGAAACAATGGAAAACATTAGGTACTTCATTGCTGGTGCCAAATATAGTAGTCATAACATCCTTCAGGCAGTGATATTGCAATTACTAGAGCTTTTAGTTATGGTCAGTGGAAAGCAAATAGCTGCCAGTAATTGGGAAACAACAATTATAAGCATCATTGTATTAACACTTTTTGGGTTGTTTTAGAAGCAATATACCTTATTAGGGTAAGTCTACAAGTCCTGCCTTCTGTTGACTGTGATTAATTTACTTTATAAGATTCTGCTGTATCTTCTTGGTCAACCCACATAGCTACAGAGACATTCTGGGATTTGGACAGTGTTCTACTTTGTAGTTCATATCTCAAAGTCTTTATTCTGTTTCATGAATGGGTAGCTCAGTGGTGAATCTAGAACTTCATACACAGATATTTTGCATCCCTTTCCACAGCTTCCTTCTCTCTATGATCTCCCCACACTCTCTGAGAATAGGAAGCTCATTTCCTGGTGATCTGGAAATAAATGTTGGCTTTTAGCTATCTTAAACTAATACCTCCTGCAATTGGGATCTCCCTTTGAGGTAAAGTGGCAAGTGAAAAAGTAGAGAAAAACTCTTGGGAATGTTCCCCACACTCCAAGTACCACATGGAACCCAGTTCCCCTTGTCAATTAAAAACATATATTTTTTCTCAAATACTTAAATTGCTGTGTGGTAACAGGCCATTATCACCTTGATATATGCAGCAGAAATGCAGTTTATTGATTGGGGCTTATATTGGGGCAGGGAAAAGAGAAGAAAATAATTTGGGATTTTTCTTCATAGTCTAAACATACATACATTCTCCTTCCTTGTCTTATCCCTCAAAGTTTGAATTTCTTCTTGTACCCTTTTTTGCTTAAGGCCATGGCACAGTTCTGGGATTTGGATTGCCTCAAGGCCTAAGCCAGGAGATATGGGAGAAAATTAAACAAAAACTAAATGTCATTTCAGTACTTCTATGTTTGTATTTACCCCACCAATTAGCCTGCTATTATGTATTTTTATGTATCCTAAGACAGCTTCTTTATGTATTAAGCCTAGGGCTTTTAATTGTAATTGTTGGGAGACTTAGATTGAAATGTCCTTAAGCTGCCTTATGTGCGTTTAGGCATAGTTTTTGAAAGAGGAACAGAAGAAATACAGTGAAGAAAGTATAGTTTTTCAATAAATGATGCCTCAAATCAACATGTGGGGTATCCAGATGCTAAAAATGTACTTTAATACATTCTTCATACATATAACAAAATTAAATAAAAATGTGTCATAAACCTAAAAATTACAGCAAAAACTATTAAAACCTTCTGGAAGAAATCATAAGAAATGTACTTTTAAACCTTGAGTTAGGCAAAGATTTCTTATTTGGGACACCAAAAACATAAACTGTGAAAGAAAAAAAAATTAGAATTCATCAACATACAAAGTTCTATTTGAAAAATGCTATTAAATGAATGAAAATTCTATTCACAATCTGGGAAGAATATTTGCAAATTATGTATCTAAAAAAGCACTTGTAAGGACAATCAAAATGACCCAAAATGTGAAAATTTATTTGAACAAATACTTTACCAAAGAAGAAGTTATATATCCTAAACTAAGAACATGAAAACATGCTCGATAGCATTAGCCTTTAAGAAAATGCAAATGGAAACTATAATGAATATTAGTTTTCCTATAGCTGTTCTAGCAAATTACTATAAACTGTGGTAAAAAAACAACAGAACATTTTCTCTTACAGCTTTTGGTGGCTTTTCTTTTTTAAATAATATATATATACATATATATATTATTTTAAAATAAGCTTTAGATTATATATGTTGCATCAAAAATATAGGGGAATCCCATATACCCCACCCTCATCTCTCCCACACTTTCTCACATTAACAACATCCACCATTAACGTGGCAAATTTGTTACAACTGATAAATACATATTGAAGCATTGCTATTAACCATGGACAATAGTTTACCTTATAGTTTACACTTTGCCCTGCACATTTTTATAGTTTTTGACAGAATATATAATGGCCTGTATCCCTCATTGCAGTGTCATGTAGGACAATTCCAATGTTCCGAAAATGCCTTCATGTTCCACCTATTTTTCCCTCTCCCTTCCCTCAGAAACTCTGGTGGCCACTGCCTTTATATCAGTGATATAAGTTCTTCCAATGCTAGAATAATAATGTCTATAATAGAATAATAATAAGTCTACTTTAGTCCATTGTTCTTTCCCCAACCTATTTTGAGATGGTGATGTACACTCTGTTTCTAATTGAAAGGGGGCATAGATCCCATGGGGCAGATGGATGGAACTTTCTTACTTGCAGTTGCAGATACTCTCTGTTCCTTGGGATGGGTGCTGTTCATCATCATCTCCTTCTTAGTTGTCCTGGGTGAGTCCAATGAACTGGAAAGTAGGTGTTGCAACTCTGCTGAGATTCAGGGCTCAACTGGCACATGAACAAACCAAAGATTTAAGTTTCTTGGACATATATTTAACAAGTATAATGCTAATTATATGTTCAAATAAAAGGGGTAGAAGATTCTATTACATTGGGGGGCAAAAATTAGAAAGTAAGGCCCACTGACAGGGTGATGAATTCCAGAGATTGTCTGCCCTGCCTATAGTGTCTAGATGTTTCTAGAGCCCTCAGGAGCCCCACTGTTTGAGACATTGTTGACTTTGGCAGTCAATGAGATCCTGCTGAGATGTGAATAAACATAACCTCTGGAATGACCTCCCAACTCACTTTGAAATCTCTTAGCCATAAAAACTCATTTGTACTTAATAATTTCCCCCTTTTGGACAAGGTCTTTTTCCAGATCCATTGCTATTTGATGCTTGGTAATAATCCCTCAGTGCCAGGGAAGGTTATTCCCAGGAGTCATGTCTCATGCCAGGGAGAAAGTAGTGCATGCATATGCTGAGTTTGGCTTAAAGAGAAATTTTCAGGATATAACTCTTTGTTAATATATAATAATAGGCCAAGTTTCAATTTCACAAGAAAAGGTTCATAAGTACAATCATCAATATCAAGGGCCTAGTGAAATAGTATGTTCTCCTTAGCTAGGCACTGCTCATTTGCTCAGGGGATTCTTGCCACTCTGTTAGAGGATGTAGCAGAATATTGATGTACCCCAGGATGGGTATTCAATATTCTTTCAGTTATTGTGTGGGTCTCCACCAACCGAGACAATGCCTCATGACCACTTGAAAATATTCATATGACTTAGAGGCATGCCTTAGGTTCGCCCCATCCCAAACATCCCCCATCACTGACATCTTGCACCAGTGATCCTCCCCTGCCACAGTTGTGATCATTCTGTGATCCAAAACTTCCTCCAAAACAAAGCCCAAAAAATAACCAAATAAAATTAATAATAAAATAACAAAATACAAAAATTAAAAATTAAAAATATTATTCATTGTGTCTTCATTGCTGTAATATCTATCTTTTTGTACATTGATAATTTCTTCTGTGTGTTCCCCCAATGTCTTTTTTTTCCTTTGCTTTATCTTCAAAGAAGTTTAGGTTACAGAAAAGTCACATAGACTATATGGGGGATTTCCATATACCCAATGCCATCCCCTCTCCCACTCTCCCCTATCTGGTGGCTATTGACATTTCTTGGCTTGCTTCCACATCACTCCAATCTTGGCCTCTTTGGTCACATTGTCTTCTCTTTTTTTTTTTCCTGCATGCCAAATTTCTCTCTGCCTCCCTCTTATCAGAATACATTTGATTATATTTAGGGATCACCTGAATAATCTAGAATAATGTCTCCATCCCAAAATATTTAACTTAATCCCATCTTAAAAGTTCTTCTATGCAGTCTAGTATAACATTTGTAGGTTCCTGATATTAGGATATGGATATCTCTTGGTGGGCCATTATTCAGCCTACCACAGTTCACCCTCTGGTCCCCAAAGGCTCACATATCTCCCACATGAAATATACATCCAGTGATCACAATATCTCCAAAAAGCTCAAGCAATTATAGTAATAATACAAAATCTCAAATTTTATCTAAATATCATAAACTTAAAAGTCCCAAATCTCATCATCTAAATATTCTAAATCTGGTATGGCTAAGACTTTCAATATGATCATGCTGTTGTAAAATTACTTTCCATAGGTGAGTATGAATAACTAGAAAACATGTTATCTGATTCCAAAATAAAGTGGTGATAAAGCATGAGATAAACATTTTAGATATGCCAATTTCAAAAGGGAGACAATGGAAGGAAAGGGCCACTGGTTCAAAGCAATTTTGTAATTCAACAGCATATTACATTAGCTTTCAATTCTTGGGAACAATCCTCTTGGCATGTAGTCCTCTGGAAAAGATGCTCTGTCTTCTTGGCCCAAGGCACCACCATTTAAGTCATCCTTCCTTTTTCTTACAGGGTAATACATATTTTCCACTGAGTAGTATTATTGGCCTGTTTCCTGTCTGTAGAATTTTAATTGTCCAACAGCCTTCCTTTACTTCATTTTGTTTCTTTCCCTTTCATAATAAGTGTGTAGAATTTCTGTTGATACATCATTCTCAAAATCTTGTATATATCTTATATATGTCATGGGACTTCAAGTCAGTAGACAAGAAGGTCATCCACCTTCTTGTCCTGGATAATCCCATCTGTATTGTGACTTCTTCTGAGATAACTGAGGGGTTTCATGAGTCACATTTCTAATCTATTCAGTACTAACAAAAGCTTGTCCAATGACACCCTTGGTCTTCTATTCAGAGCATGCTTTCCTAAGAGTGAATATACTAATTTTAGCATCTTTTGCAATCTGGATATGTTGAGAATTAATTGAATAATCAAGTCTTTGTTCCTTTTTTGCCTAACAGTCCTTCCCTCAATTTATTTCTTTCATCTTATATTTTATTATATGCAGCAGGAAGAAATCAGATACACTTTCACACTTTGCTTGTAAATTTCCTTAATTATCCAACTTCATGTCTTACAGTTCTGTTTTTCACATAATTTTAGGATACTATTCAGGTAAGATTTCTTCCATCATAAAACAAATATCAACTTTCTTCCAGTTTCCAAGAGCAACATGTTTCTCATTTTCTTATGATCTTTTACCAGTAGCAACTTTAATATTTATATTTCTAAGTATATTCTATTTATGATAATATATGTATTCTCTAGGATGATATAGGCTTTCTCTGTCTCTCTCACTCTATCTCCATGTATATATATTTTAAAACTTATCAAAATATTCATTATTAAATTGTATATAGTTTATTGTATGTCAATTACATCCAAAAAGACTACTTAAAGACAATAAAATAGTTCAGATAAGTTTAACTTTATTTTCTAGTCACAATATTACACCTTAATGACCTGGCTTAGAGTTATGTTAACTCTATCACTTTCTGCTATAATTTAATCTACAGGAAAATTATTCATATTAACATTCTTAAGAACATCACCATGGTCCATTTAATTTATGACATGATGCAATTTGGACTAGGTAGGCAGAAAATGGTAAGTATCATAGATTTATTGATTTTCCCCCCTTTATATAAGTGAATGGGAGAATACTGGACAGCACCTCCAAGATAAAAGATTAAGTTACTGTACTTCGCTCCCACTACTATTACAAAAAGTGGCAGAGCACATAGGAAACTTAGGGGTAAGTTTTTATTGGGACTCAGAATAAAAAGATTTTCTACAAAAGATAGAGGCTATGATGCAAGCAACTCTGAAATGTGGATACCAGAAATCAAACAGTGAATATGAATCCTGTATGGAATATCTGGAAAGTTCCAAAGTGAGTCACTCTGAAGGACCTTAGAGTTATGCAGCAAGGCCATGGCCTTCTACACAGAGGACTATTTTATATTAAAAAAAAAAAAAAAAACAAAAAGAAAAACAGCTCCATACATGCTACTATGCTCTGAAAGAGACTGAATGACTTACCATGGGATACCAAATGATTCCACCATCAGAGCCGCCCATCGTGGGCAACAGCTCAGTCATCCTTTGTACAATGGAAATATTACATTTTGAATTGGACTCAAGCAGATTAGAAATCATGAGTGTATTACATAAATAATTTTTTCAGATTCCTATATCTACTGCCTCTGTTACAGTCTTTGCCTCTGTCTCAAACCATAGCTATAGCTACTGATGTAAGGTAGCCCCTTTAAAGAGAATTCCTGAAGACCTTTGTAGAGGAAAATCTCTGGCAGGCAAATCTGTGAGCAGTGTCTATTTTGTATAGAGGGAGAGGTAATCTAAACTTTAGAAAGATTGGCAATGGTGGATGGTTTGGTCAGTTATTTGGAGGTCTGAATAAAACAAGTCCGAAAAATCAGGGACCAAGTTCTCTAAGCAAAAGTAATGAGGGTATTTCTGTTCTAGTTTGAGGATCTTTTGTGTTTAACATTGATGTCCTAAAGAGAACATCCACTGCAACCTCTTACAAACAATTGGGCAGGATGATTTATTCAATTGATATACACCAACTTCTCCTATCATCCTCTCCATGTTTGCAAAATGGACCTAGAAAAAGACTGTCAAAGTGACAAGGCTTGAGAATATTAGAAGCCAAATAGCAGAGATCTCCTCCTGACCTAGACATTGTCACTACTAAATGCACTATCATTTTATAGCAGAGGCATATTTGAGATCTTGATTTAGACCCATTCTAAGTAGAGCCAGTCAGATACCAGTCTGGGCGGTAGATTTTACCAGGCTCTTTACCTTGATAGGGCAGTAATTTATTCTGGCAAGAATTGAAACCTTCTCTGATTAAAGACTGGATTTTTATCCCTACAGTATTTTGTTAGCTTGATATAGTAACAAATTATCCCACTCTACTTTGCCTCAAATGAAAGGACGTACTGGCAATGGGATTGCCACAGTAGTCACCTGACCATATGAATTATTGCTCTTATGACCAGAAGAACCCATCTGATTGAATGGTGAAATTATCTATGGAAGGCTTAGTAAGGCACTAACTATACAAACACCTTGAGCACCTAAAAGCCTGTCCTCCAGTTGAAACAATGAACAAAATGATTACGTATGGTCCATAATGCCCACTTTTTAGTGCAAAAGAGTGAAATGGATTTGGATCTTCTCATCATCATTGCCAGTGACTCAAATGTAGCATTTATAGCCATCCTCCCATCCCACTAAACTTAAATTCTGCTGGGTTTGCAGCATTGGTTCCAAGAAGGACAGTAATTCCACTCAAGAAAATAGTGTTCCACTAAACAAAAAGTCACAAACCACCCCAAATGAGTCCTCATTGCAGCAGTGCCAACCTTCAAAGAAGAGGAGTTACTGTGCTACCCAGGGGTATTGACATTCACTACGATGAAGAATTTGGATACTGAAAGTAGAAAGAAAAACTTCTGAAATCCAAGGCATCTCTTACCTCTTACCTGCTTAATTCTAACAATGAATGGGAAATTATAGCAACCACAATCTAATAAGGGAAAGCATATTTTGTTCTCAAACTGTCTTCAGGAAGAAGATCTGGCAAAGAGTGAGGAAAATTGAAAAGGGTAAGAGGAGAGTAGGTTCAAGTCATATCAGTTATTGCCTTAGACCAGCTATTGTGAGTGAGGAAAGGGTACTGTATCTTGCATTAACTGACAGTAAGTCATTTTAGAAAATTGTAAATATCATCCTTAGAAGGTTGGAACTGTACTTCTCCTGTTTACAGCAGATAGGAGGACAACTGTTTGCCAGTTAAGACCTGGCCACAAAAATATCTTCATTTAAACTTCATCTCAGGCTCTATTTTCTGGAGTATCCAGCTCTATCACTTAGAGTTCTCTAGAGAAGCAGAACTAACAAGGTAGATATATATATCTACATACACACACCCTGAGACATTTTGGGAATTGGCTCACATGATAATGGAAAAGTCCTATGAAAGTGAAGCTGTTCCCGGGAGAAGCTGGCTGGTTGAAGCAGAGGCAGAAATTCCTCATTCTAACTTCTGAAATCCATAGTGCTCTCTTTAAAACCTCCAACTGAGTGGATGAGGAAACTCCCCTCATTATTGAGGGCAATCTCCTTTTTTGACTGTAGATAATCAGCCTTAGATGCGTTTAACTGACTTATGATATATATCCATCTACGATATATCATTGCAGTAACAATCTGGCCAATGCTTGCTTGACGAAACAACTGTACACATTATCCAGCCAAGGCGACACATTAAATTATCCACCACACTAGGCTATGAACCATTTCTTTCCCTAAAAGATTTTCATCATGGATTTCTAAACAAAACCACCAGGCTTCAATTTTTGCTATGCAGATATAGTATATTATTTTACAAACACATTTTAATAATATATTTTTATATGGATTTCGGAAGTTAATAATTTCCTAAAGGTAAGACAACCTTTTATTTACATTTCTATTTTTTTCAATCAAAATAATAACATTAACAACAATAACAAAAATAAAAAGCATATTATATTAACAGCTTATTATGGGACAGGCTATTTTATCATTTAATTTCAGTCTTTAAATCTACTGAATAGAAACTCTCTGAAGATTTTTTTCTCCCATTAATAGCCTACTTGAAGGTTTCGTCATCTTCCTGCCAGTATGTGTGTGTGTGTGTGTGTGTGTGTGTGTGTGTGTTTGTATGACATTTGAAGTCTGTTACATGATGGCATAAATTAACTATGAAATAAGTAATTGCCACAATTCTTGCTCAACATGGTGAATAGACCCTTAGAAATATTAATATCTATTTTTATAATATATTTCTGACTGGATGGTAAAATGTCATAAAAATCAGAAGAATGCATATGTGAAAATTCCTGGGAGTCAGCATACGTCAGGGAACAAATCAAACATTTTCCTGAGTCCAAAACAAGGTAGTGTCTCCAGTGCGGAATGATATGGTAGAAGGAGCAGTGAAATAAATGCTAAATGACAACATCTAGTAATCTCTGTAGTGGGGAAGGGGATTAGGGACCGTTACTTCATCTTTCAACTCCTTTATCTCATTATCTGTGCAATACGAAATTTGGACACGATCATCTCTAGGGCCTACTCTATTTGCAAACTGTAATAATTTTAATGAAAAATAATTTAAAAATAAATCAAACTGTATTTCTAATGAAAATTGTTCCAAGTTTCATTGAATAGGTTATATGAATAATATAGTATTGAAAGTATCCCTGGAGACATTAATAACAAAAAGGGAAAAGGGAACAAAAATACTATTGTTAAACAGTAAAGCAATATTCTTCTTACTAAAAGTCTTCAGTTGCCATTTCCCATTTCATCTGACTTTCTATAGATCATTAGAAATGTCTCTTTATTATATGTTTGTATTATTTTAATATTCCCAGATTTGTTAGAAAATGTAGCAAAGAGATCAATGAATTGACCATTTCTATAATATGGATTTTTATAATTCTGCATCTAGCTGTCTGCATAACTGTTTCTGGCAGTTAATATTAGTAGACTGAAACGACCTGGAATCTCACAATAGCCCCACAGAGTGTTTGAGCTCATGTAGGTTCTCCTACAAGTTATCACAAAGGAAAGGGCAATTCAGTCTCTGACCTCTACTTAGGGCCAGTTCATAAGTTAGAGATGCCCTTTCTGTGATAAATATTTTAAAAGAAATGCATGTGAAATCTGTACGGTTAAATGATTTTATTTTGATGAAAACTACCTAAATTTTTTTGGATTAAATTGTAAGCCACAAGTAAAGTGAAAAACATCAGAAACCACAGATGTTTAAAACATAATGGCCATGCTCCAAATCACTGCTGGGAATTAAGAATACACATTTATTATGAAAGACTGCATATTTATATATTATCTCATTGTTTGTGTTAAAATAGTGAAACCTATTTGCCAGCGGTGTGAATTTGCCCTTTAATACTTACATCAGATATTCCACAGATGTTCTAATAGTTCATCAGATGTTCTCATGTTCACCTCAGGCCTCAAGATTTTATTAATTAGTTATGGATTATGTATCACTCTGAATGAGGCATTGTCCTTTTGGTCATCTGAATATGTAGAACTGTAATGAGACCATTTTTGTTCCAATAATAGGAACAAAAACAATAAAAGAAAGATAGAAAAAAAAGGAAGAAGGAAAGGAGGGAAGGAGGGAGGGAGGAAAGGGAAAACAAATGCAAGCAAACGTGCAAATCACATCCAACGAGGAGTTTTGGGATTCATACTTTATTACGGAAATAGAAAGATCTTCACGTCAAGAATTGTGAAGGGTCTGTGAGTTTACCCTACTTGAAAGCTAGCGATTTAGCTTGGCCACAATTCCATGGATAAAGGCAGAAGACAAGAGCAACCTGGGTTAGAGGAAAGATCTCTATTACTTATGGCTGAGCAGGCAGCAAGAGATTCTTGTTTGCTTCAGGTCACCCTCTTCTCTAAGTTTCACCAGGGTGATGCAGTCGGATGCTGCACACAAAGTGGCTATGGCCCCACCTGAGGAGCTCTAAGCTTAGGAAATGTCACTTATTATAATGGAACTGCAAGCAAGCCTACCTAACTTATGCCACAGAGGAAGATATTAACTTTCTTATCCTGGACAACTAACAAATAATACCTATGCTCTGGAAGGAGACAGTATCTCTGTTTTCCAAGGAATTTTAATATACAAACATACTTGGAAAGATAGTACAGAATAAAAGCTGTTAGTGACTGCCCAAAAGAGATGGAGAAATGAGAGAACCATGGAGAATTATTTCTCAATTGTCTGAAATTATTATAGTTTTATAAAACAACCAGGATTACCATCCTGATTTTTGTTCTTACTGTGCTTCCTGTCATTCTCAAGATCATTTTCATTTTTAATGCTAAGAAGACTAATTAGTCTTGCATTTGTTAGCTCATATTAAACCATATTCTCCAGATTTCAGATCCTATGTCAGATGTAAATTGATATTTTTAGATAAAAATGACTGTCTCAGGGTGGATTTAAATTCCTAGTTAAAAAGAGACTATTTTTTGCCATACTACTTCAAGTTGACAAACCTTCAGGTCACAAATATGGTAATTATTTCTGTATCATTTCAAGGAAAGATACAGATGCACATATAGGGATTGCACTACTATAATTATACAGTCAAAATAATTTTGCATATAAATTGTTCACCTATGCTAGTAGGATTAATAAATGAAGATAAATGGTGAGGTATGGATATGAGCCTGGAACTTCAAATGTAGAGGAAAGGCCAAAAATTATCTAAATTGTAAAGAAAAGGACTTCCTCAAATAATTAGCATCATTGGCATAAGAAAGTAGATAAAAGAGAAAAGAAATTAAAGTTAAAAATATATATGTAAAATTTCTAGAGAACAAACAAAATTAGGTAAATCATATATAAATTTCAAAAATACTTAATCAAAACTATATGACACAAGATAGCAAAGTCAATTTTTAAAGAAGTCAACAAACCACCTTCTTATCATACACACACACACACACACACACACACAGAGCCCAGCTTCTGAGTAGTATTTGGTAGCACCATTTTTGGGGAAATAATTATATATATGGAGAGACAAATATTAAAGCAAATCAATACCTAAATTTGCTAAGGTATAATTTTGAATCCTTATTTAGTATTTGTCTGGATAGCAGCAATAAAAAAAAATGAATTGTTTAAATACTAATATACATCTATTGGTCTTTAATACAATGTAAGGCATAGTCCTACATGTCATATATTTAAAACAAATTTTGAAGATCTCAATATATGTTAAAGTCAAGTTATATAAGAACAATCTGGATCCCTCTAAGTAATATACAGTTTCTTCCATTCATTCAAGGGATTCATAAATATTCCAGCTCAAGTCCCATTCACATACAAGACATACTAATTAGTCATTGGTATAGTGGCTTTATCCTAAAGTGTCTGCCTGCACTTACTTTTGGTTAACATAAATATTATCTGTAAATTACTTTAACCATAAGAGCAGTGGTCTGATAAATCAGAATTTCTGGATTCATAACCTGGCCATGATCTTGAACAAGATTTACTTTTCATTTTGTTTTCTCACCTTCAAAGTGTGCACGTTATGGGAGATGAGGCTCAAATGGATATTTGGATATTAAAATTCCATGCCAATAACAGAAGTCAGGGCCACCTGCTTTCTAAAGCAAACCTTGCTTGCCAGCCCGTTTCAGTCTCATTTTCTTGGTAAGTATTCTCTTCTGCATGATCAAGAGGAAGTCTCCCCTTCTTAACTCTTGATTTAATAGAGATGTCACATTTGACCATAAAACCAAAGGAGGAGTGTTGCAATGCCATGCATTAAAGTTACCTGAGCATGCTACAGCTACAGGAAATGATCTATTTTGAAAACCCTTCAAAAGGAAAATAAAAGATACGGAGGACAGAAAGTAGGATAACTTTGGTAAATTTACTTAACTATTAAATCATTTAAAAAGAGAGACCAATGAGAAAATAGCTATACAAACATCCTGTGTTTTATGGGAACCTTAACATTTTGTTTTCAGTGCTCATTTACTTCATTTTTTCTCCCACTGACTTTTTTCTATGCCATTTAATTTACTTTATGAAGATAATTTCTTAAGCATCTAAGAGATTCCAAGATTGTGGAATCTGAAGATAATACTGGAAGACAGAAATCTCTTAATACAATTTTTTAAATTATTCATCCAAATACAGTTTTAAAATTAACATGTGATATATTGCAAATTGGAGAGAATTTAGTTTATAAAAACAAAGCCAAACAAACAAAATGAGGAAAATGTATCCACTAGAGCAACAAGATAACTAACATCTCATGGAAATTTAAAAAAAAAATCAACTAATGAAATAAAAATAGTAATTTCCTTAGATTTAGGAGATACATTTATTGTTTAGCTAACATATACAATTCTGAAAGCCATTCCTGACTATGCTAAGATTGTAGAGAACTGGACGAGATCACTTGAAAGGCATAATGTCTGCAAGATCTAGCATTTTCATCAGCTCCACTTTATCTAGTGGACTTTGGCATGCCTCAATAGAAAGCTCAAGAAATTCCTATGTGTAGTAAAACCATCCACCTGAACTACAATATATATATTAATTTCAAAAGAAAATCGATGTTGAAAATTTTCCTTAGCACATTGTAAAGTAATTGAATTTACAATAAAATGTCAACACTGAACAGATATTTTTTTTAAATCCTCCAAAATTTAGTTCCAAAGGAAAATCCCAGAGAGAGTTATTACTCATACACCCCTCTTAAGGGAAGGAATTATGTCATAGCATTTTGCATTCTCAGAACCTAGAAAATTGGTGAACATCTTTGTAGCTAAAAATGAAAAATTCTTGTAAAAGACAAGCAAGAGGATTTCCCCTTTTCAAAGAGGCATATCATGGTCAAATTAGGAGATATAAACCATGCCCTCCACACCCTAAAACAAATGCATTAAAACCTCCTAATGCAGGAAATATATATACTACTACTAAGATCACAAAAATTAGAGAAAAATCTGCACTATAAATGAAATGAAAATCAAACTTGATCACAAATGAATTGAGCAAACATCGAAAGATAAACAGGAAATATAACTGTAAAGTCAATATATTCATAGAAATAAAAGAAGAATAGCACCTAGGTATCTAGAACAAGATGTCATTAAAAAGGAACAATCTGAAAATGAAAAACAATCTGATTTGTTTGAAAAAAGACAGTTATGACATTTGAATTATTTCAAAAGCAGGTATCTGAAACGGTATTTTCTCTTCTCCAAACACGGTATTACTAGATCCCTATATAATCCATTCTAAATTCATCAAAATTATAAGTAGTAGTTGCAGGACATACCTAAAACTTTTTTGAAACATTACAGTCTAGCAATGTATTTCAAGTATTCTCTGCTATATTGTCCACCATATAATAACTTTTAAGTTTGAATTGAATTGGAAGGACTGGTTTCTTTCAAAAATAGTATAATACGTATTTAAAGTTAGTAAAACATGGATCAATAATAGAAATATAATTTTTACCTTATTTTAAATATTTTAAATGCTTAAAATATTAGATTATTTTAGGTTTATAACCTATAAAATATAAGTACATTTATGGAAGTATATATTTTTAAGCACTTATATTCCTAAACTAGATACACTAACAATGAGGATAGTACTTCAATTTTAGAGAAAGTCTAAAGTTACATTCAACATGTTATGTGATATTTTGCAGTTAGGTTCTTAAAATGATGCAGAATAGATTTAAGAATAAGCTAGAACTCCATAATTTCACACAAAAATGAAAAACATCATGAGATTAAATAACAATCATAATATTACTATGAAATTTTAAAATTACCAAAAGATCAAACTGATAAAATGAATTAAACTTTAAGTGATTTTGTTTGATTGGAGTTATGCAATATTACATGTCATCATGAACTCCAAATAGTGTGATTTGTTTTTATAAAGAAAATAATGGAAATTCTAAGTGGCTTTATTTATATTCTACTCTCAAAGCCTAATGAAAATATGGAAAACTAACTCTGAAGACTCTAAGCTTCTCTATCCTTACATTATACACTGATATGTTTTAATCAGTGAGGAATTTTAGTTATATTGTAAAGCAGTAAAACCAAGTTACATCTATGCAAGCAACTCTTTTCTCTTTCCAGTAAGAACTTAAAATTGCCTTTTTTGGAAAACACCATACAATTTAATTATTCTGAGTAAAGTTAGGAGGATCCGTTAGTAGAGAATATAAATCAGCAATTTTATTAGAGCACGAAATTAAGTACCTTGTATAGAAGATAGAAGCCCCAAGTGTTTAAGATGATGCTATTGACATATCAGTTCATTTTAAACAAGTGATTAGTAGTTGCATTTACATAAATTGATGGTAGTATTAAGTGCACACACCAAATAATTCTATTAAAAATTTTAAATGGCCTGCATTTATATTCATTTAACAGCTCAACTGCATATTCTACTTCATATAAAACACCCAGGTTGAATTTTCATAACCAGGCGGAAAGAGAAATTGTGATGATTATCCCAATAACTTAGACGAAAAGTCACACTTGGGGTTCCAAGAAACCTGAAAGCAGGGCCAAATTATACTTTTAATTAGAGAAGTTATTTTCTATGATAATTTTCAAATTAGTAGGATCAACTCTTGTTTCAGAAATCTCTTCAGAAAATCCAGGAGAGGGAAGGAATAAAGCAATCTTTATTCCAGACATGGCCAGGATAGTGGGCAACTGTTAAGTGATGTGGATATGTTATTTAGTCCTGTGCTGTACTGAAAGACTTCATTTCATTCTTTCTCTTCAAAAACAATCTAAGAATATGTGGCTCACCAAGAAATCAGATTTCCCAAAAAAACCAAAACAAAACTTTCAGAAAATAAAGAAAAAGTCAAAAGTTTCCACACTGGCAGAGAATAAAACTGACGGAGACATATCTAAATGCAGTTTACTTGCAAAGACCGCATATGATTTACATTAAGAACTTGAAAGTAACTTTAATTTTTTGTAACTTTCCTTAATATAATTGTCCTGTCAGTCATAGAAGGATGCTCCACTAATGAAACTCTAATCATTTTTTATAGGTTGGAAAAAAAAATTGAAGTCTATCGTCACTGTCTGGACATTTATGCCCTACCCAAAATCTAGTCTCATACTCTCAAATTCCTTTTAACTATTAGTTTTTCTGAGGAGGTAACAACAAAATCCTTAATACACTACACTGGAATTTCTTCATTTATCAACTTTTGCATCATCTATTTATACTCCATTCTAAAGGGCATAATTAGTTATAAATTCTGCGTAAATGCCTGGAAATTTTACAATATCCTTTCACAGGTTTGGCTCATCGTCATTCTTAAGCTCTCTGGCTAAGAGAAGCCAGCTCTGCTAACATAACTGCAGCGATTTCCCCATTGAAATGGCCTCACCTGCCTGTCTTTATTCTACTTAGCACTCACACAGCCCCAAACTCATAACAGTGTAATTTCATTAATTTGTTAAATTACTCTTGCTCCAATTTGAATGACAGTTTCCTTTAAAATAAGTATCCTACTTCCCTTATTCACTAATATAATCCCCAACACCCATTATGGTGCAAGCTACAGAATAAATAAATATTTATTAAATTAATGAATGTCATAAGTTCTCAAAGTTTCTCCAATTAAATTCTAGTATTTTTATTTTTATTGTGGCATCTATATAAAGCATATATAAGATATATATACAATTTAATATGATAGAATAAACAGTTGAGTAACCCTATGTTCACTTAAGAAATAGAATATCACCAGAACCTTTAGGTCTGCTGTGAGTCCTCTGCAAACCACATGACCCTCCTTCTGTTCTACAAGTCGTCAACTCTACTTTCTAGATAATTCATGAATTGCTTTCTTGCTTTTCATTGTAATTTTTCTTTTTTGTTTTCCTAGGTTTTCTCTACTTGTCAGCTATTTTTGGATGGAAATATACTATGTGGATTCTTCTATGACTTGCTTTCAACATTACATATTTGAGATTCATCTATCCTGCTATGTGTATCTATATCTTGTTCTTTCTCATTATTTCTTAGAAATTCATTGTATAAATATATCACAATTTAATGACCATTCTATTGCTGACATACATTGGGTTTTCATTTTTGCTTTGGGCTATTACAAAACCTACTGTTTTGAACATCGTTTCCTTTTAGATATGTGCACAAATTAATATACATTTACACAGAGGAATTGAATTTCTGTGAAGGTTCTGTGTATGTGTACATACACTTTCACTTGTAAGAGAAGTTGTTTTTTATTTATTTTTTAAATTTTTTTAAAGAAGCTTTTGATTATATAAATGTTACATCAAAAATATAGGGGACTTCCATATGCCCCACCTCCCTGCACTTTCACACATTTAACAACATCTTTCATTACTGTGGTACATATTTTACAATTAATATATACATATTGAAGCATTGCTACTAACCATGGAATATAATAGAATAAGAGTAAGTTTACTTTAGGCCATTGTTCATTCTTCAACCTTCAGGATTTTGGGATGGTGATGTCTACTCTGTTTCTAATTGAGAGGGGGCTTAGATCCCATGGGACAGATGGATGGAACTATCTTACTTGCAATTGCAGACACTCTCTGTTCCTTGGAATGGGTGCTGTCCATGATCATCTCCTTGTTCGTTTTCCTGGGTGAGTCCAGTGGACTCGAGAGTAGGTGTTGTAACTCTGCTGAGATTCAGGGCTCAACTGGCACATGAACAAACCAAAGGTATAAATCTCTTGGACATATATTTAACAAGTATATTGCTAATTATAGGTTCAAATAAAAGGGGCAGAAGAGCCATGTGTAGGGAACATATAAGTGAGTCTAACTCTGTTACACTGGGGAGCATAAATTCCAAAGTAAGACCCCCTGAGAAGGTGTAGAATTCCTGAGTCTGTTGGCCCTGCTTATAGTGTCTAGATGTCTCTAGAGCCCTCAGGATTACCCCCATACACCGTGTCCCACTTTAGATACTGTTTACTGGGCAGTCAATGAGATCCTGTTGAGATGTACATAAGAATAACCTCTGGAATGACCTCCGGACTCACTTTGAAATTTCTTAGCCATAAAAATTCATTTGTATTTAATATTTCCCCCTTTTGGTCAAGGTTTTTTTCAAGATGCAAGAAATTGCTTGTCAAGTATTTTCATTAACTTACTCTGAAAGTAAGAATGTCTGAGAGTTCAGTATTTAAATTGTTCCAAATTATCACCAGCAGTTCTTATCTGGCATTTTTGTTTCTTTTTTTTGTGTGTGTTTTGCCACAATTGTGGTATGAAATGGTATCTTGTAATTTTTATTTTTATTTCTATGATTAACAAATATATTGAACAGATTTTATATGCTTATTTGCTATTTTTATTTCTTCTTCTTTGAAATCTTTGTCCATGTCTTAACCACTTTATAATCAGGTAGTATGTATTTTTCAATATAAAAGAATTTGTTACATATTGTGAGGTTCTTTATGTATTCTATATACAAATTGTTTGCCATATTGGATGGCTAATATCTTCTACAAGTATGTGGCCTGAATTTTCAATCTCTTGTTGATATCTTTTGGTGAAGGAGTTATTTTATTTAATGTATTTACATATATCTATGTGTTCTTTTTGGTTTCCTACACTTGTGCTCTCTGTAGGAAATCCTTCCCAAATGAAGAAAAACACCAAGTTAAATATTTGATTGAGTCTGAAAAAATGCACTGTATAAAATAAATAACTACCTGAGGGTTATACAAAATATAGGAAAATGGCAAAGAAGTCAAGAAAGAAAAAAAAATGTAATTAAAGTAATTTAGGATCACTCCTATCCAATAATAAAGGAAACTATTAATTTTATTCTGTTTTGATAAATCAGGGATGTAGTAATGGAATATATTAAGAAACTGCTAAAATAATACTGTAAGAAATGTATATCCTACTAGATGATAGAAGGAAATATACAATGTTTTGAAATGCTTGGCTCCAATCTTTCACATTATCAGTGTACAATGGTATAAGAGGTGACAGTTTGGCATCTTAGTATTTCTTGCTCGTTTGAAGGAAGAATAAACACACTCAGTGAGCAAAAATATTTCAAAGGAGGTATAATGTAATCAAAGACCAAGTTTTATTTCAGAAATAAGCAACATTTGTGTGAAAACTGAAAAATATTTAATATGCTTGATCCCTTAATAATTGTAAAAGCTAATGTCATGAAATAACATGAAGTTTTCTTACCTACATATACACAAAATATAATAAATTGTAATGAAATCCTCTACTAGGTGTTAAATTTAGCATTTAAATTGAACTGCTATATTGCATTCTGATATGTGAATGAATCATAATGGCAGGGAAGCATTCTGGAGAAATAATACATTTAAGATTTTGCAATTAACTGTCAATGCTGATTTTTAGTGCTAAAGGTATCACATACAGATTTAAGCTACTGATTGTAGCAAGCATGTTTAAAATGTTCTTTCCAAGCACTTTATATTTCTGAGAGGCATTAGAATTAGAAGCCAATGTTGTGTTTTGTTAGGCAAGGACATTTGTATTTTAACCTATTTATTTCTAAAATGTATGCTGTAGGCTTTATCTTTAGAAATTCAAAATATCTGATGCTTACTTGGAATCATCTTTACCTGAGTGTCCCAGAACAAAAAGAAGAGCATATTGACATTTTGCAACAGAAGTTGCCATTAGAAAGTCTGGTTCTTTTTATTCTTTACAGTGATTGCCACAGGCTGGGTTCTCTAGAAGCAGAAAGTAAGACAGAATTTGAGGTTTGTATTAGTCAGCCAAAGGGGTGCTGATGCAAAGTACCAGATGTCTGTTGGCTTTCATAAAGGGTATTTATTTGGAGTAGAAGCTTACAGTCACAAGGCCCTAAAGAGTCCAACTCAAGGTATCATAGGTGGAATTTCCTTACCCAAAGTCATTGGCCATGTGTTCGAGCAAGATGGCGGGCTAGGTCTGCGAGGGTTCAGCCCTCCTTCTTACTCTGAAGGCTCCGTGGTCCCTGCTTCTTCCAAGCTCAGCTGTAGGCTGGTATAAGTCTCGTCTCTCTCCCCAGGGCTTGTTTTCTTCTGGGCTCGTCTGCTCAGTTCTCTTCACAATATCAGACTATTAGGTTCATCTCTCTTCCCGGGACCTCTGCTGTGGCTAATGAGCTGTCTCTCTTCCTCTGTGTTCTTCTACTCTGTGAGTTTACTTCCATGTGAACATCTGTTTTATTCCCAAGGGAGCTGGGACTCAAAGCTGAGTCACACTCTAATGACATGGTTGGATCTTAACATAATTTAATCACGCATCTCAGCCAGTATCTGATACAATCGAAGGGTTCCTCATTAGAGGAACTGACCAGTTTACAAAGGTAATCTTTATTTCTTTTTGGAAATCATAGATAATATCAAACTGATTCATGGTTCAAAATATTTGTTGGGACCAACAAATGCAAAAGGAAGAGGGGAAAGTAGAATTAGGAAAAGGGAGAATTTGAGCTGTGACAAACCTGCAGTTTGCAAAGAGCACTGGATTGTGAGTTGCACATAAGAATTATCCTCCTTCAGGGCAAACTGGCTGGCCTTCATATCCCATGTGCCCGGGGAAGGCACATCTCTGCAACTGAGGAAGTGGCTGGCTGCTGGAGGCTCCTGCTGAGTGAACACTCAGAGCTGTGGAACAATAATTCCTTACTTGAAGGGAGGGTATGGGCAGCACATCACCATACCTACAATAGCCTATTCCTTGAACCATTGAATTCTTCATTTTCTCTCATTTATTTGTCTTTTCAAAATTTGTCCTTATTCTTTCTTTCTTCCTACCCTCTATAGATTTAAACTAAGGCATATTTTTAAGGTTCCCACTAAACCATGTTTTCTTCTTAGCCAGTATAAGCTTCTAAGATTTGAAGTTGTACCTTTCTTATTGCTAGTTATGGGATTTTATAAGCCCATTTTCCTATTTTTGATCTAAAATTTACATAGAAGTTTTTATATTCTCAAATAATGATTTTATTATTCATATTTTCATTAATAATTTCTAATGTTGTTTGAGACTTAGAAATATTTATCTTGTAATATTGTTGCTTGGAAATTTATAGCCACTCGTTTTTTGGCCTACAATATTAAAAAAATAACAACAATGTTTTTCAGTGTTTTATATTTGCTTTGAAGATACATGCATTACCTAGTTGAGTGTACATTTTTCGTTTATATGTGTATTAGAATAAGCAATTTATTTGTTATCCAAATATACTAAGTCTTTACCTAATTTCACCTACTTGGTACATAATTTACTCAGATTCATTTTAAATTTCTCATTGAAATGATAATTTATCAATCAATCTTTCTCATAGTGACAAGTTTTTGCTTTAGACATTTTAAGTTTTTATATTATAGAGTTAAAATTTTAATATTGTTCTTTTCTCCTAGTTTAAGTATTATTTTGAAAATATGTAATAATTTTTTGGTATTTTTCCTAGCTTATTTTTTCTGATATTAATATAGGGGAAAAGCTATATATTTATTAGTATTTCATGGTATATATATACATACACACATATACATTTTATATATATAGATGTATTTCCATCTTTTAAATTTTTGACCTTTTGGTGTGTTCTCATATTTTGAATCTCTATCCTATAATCACCTAATAGATTTTTGATCAATTTTTTGAGGGGTGTAAGCTGGAAATTTATTTCACTACATTTTTGTAATTAAATTTGTGAATTCAATTTCCCAGTCTTTTCAACGTGCTCTCTCTTTTCTCACTTTATTTGCCATCTCATCTTTTTTCCTTTTTTTGTTTATTTTTTTTGGCTATTTGTTACTCTCAAATTTTTTTATTTTAATTTCAATTTTTGGTCCCAAACCTTAACCTGTACTTCACATTTTCCATCTCTTGATTCAGTGATCCATCCAAGCTAATTCCTTTAGATCTGTCTTCGGTCCATTAATTCCTTCAAAATGTTCAACCTTCCCATTGAGTTTTCATTTACTATCCTCCAATGCCCTTCCATTGTTTGGTTTATCCAAAGGAATAGCTTGAGTGTTAAAATCAATGAAAGACAAAGGCACTGACTCTCCAAACTGAATCATTTCAGGAGACTCTCCTCCAGGATTCTGATTGGATTCTTTTTCAGGGGACACTTTATTAGGAAGGCTATTGAGAAAAACTCCCATCCTTGCTGCTATAGCTGATTTTCAAGCCACAGATGATTCATATTTCCTCTCTGCACTTTTGCCTCATCTAGGTTCCCGTTAACCTTGGCTAGCACCAATGCTGCTTTAGATGTCTTTTGGAGGGGTGGTTCTAACAGAACCCCGAGAGGTGCAGGGAGAGCCATGGGTTCTTGCACTTTCTTGCTTGGTATGCAAGAATGCAAGATTCTGACTGCTTTTTATCTTGGGCATATCTCACCATTGTGATTTCAGTGAGAAAACTTGAGGGAAAAGCTAATGTTCTAGTATTAATATCAGACTTCTATAAAAGAGATGAATTCCATGAGTTCAGTGTTTCTTAGTTCTGACGTAAACCCATTGCATGTGTAAATCCACCTGACCCCTCCGACGTTATTGCCATGGGGTTTGTGGAGCAAGGGAAAGAGACACAACCAAGATATCCATGCTGCTTTCTGTGTAGAAACTAAAAAATCCCTTGTATCTGACCAAGGAACCTTGTGTCTTCTGCCAGTATCCGTGAAATAGTAACAAGCTAAATGATGAGTTTTCAAGGAGGATAAAATCTCTCAGACTGATATTTTAACCTCTGAGCCCCTAGTCACCGTGCCCTTCTCAGATTATAGCTGCTGCACTTGTCTTTTATCTGTCAAAATTATTCATAACAATCACGTAAGATGCTATGGTGGATCACTTCAGTGCCAAACATTTTCTCTGTCCTCATTTTGTAACAGCAGCCCTGCCTTGGCCTGATTATCAGAGTCAATTACTCTTGACAGTATGCTGACTCCTTTCTTTGCCTGCTGCTCTCTGGCAGTGCCGCATGTAATAGTATTTATGGATCCCATGGGCAAATCCCCACGTCCAAATCTCCTTTGCTGTGAAGTGCCTCTTTTGGTCTAAAGAATGGTTTTGTAGGATCACATGTTAGTGTGTAAAACATTCAGTAAACTCTTGTATCATAGTACTGGCTAAGGTCCTGCGTAGAGGAAAGGCAAACCCACGTTGAAGTAATTGCAAATAACATACCCTTCCACATTGGGAGAGTTCAATATAATCAAAATTTCATTAAGTAGCTGGAATATCTCCTTAAAATATAATGTCATATTTACCGTGATACTAGCCTCTGTTCTTTGTAGATTTGGTATTCGGCAGAAGAATTAGCTATATTAGCTATATTGGTTTGGGTGAATTGGGTGTCATGTTGTTGAGCCATGCACGGAAGTCATCTCTGCTACTCTATCTACTCAGTGTATGTGTCCTGTGCCTGCTAAGGGGAGACCAGTGACAGTCTATCTAATGACAGCTTGTTAAGTCATTCTATCTATGTGATTGTTTAGTAACTCTTCTGTGGTGGATGCTCACTGTTGGAATTAAAATACAATGCAAAGATCTTCACAAATTGTACCTACTCACTTAGATCTATCCATATGTTTCTTCCACAGACTTAGACACCTAATGTCCAAATCTTTCCTTTTAGGTTCTGGAACCAACCACCTATTTTTTTTTCTTTTATTACCCATGGGTTCATTTATTTTCCTTACCTTGATCTCCATCTATGCTTGCACATATTGGATAGTCATGTCCACTGCCAAAAGCTCTGCTCTTTGGGAAGTTTGCCCCAGGAAATAGGTTATGAAGTAGGGATGCAGAAGGTTGATTGGAGAGTTGTCCCTAGAACAGTGGTCAGAATGTAAGAGAAGCAGAATTGGAAGAACAAGAATGTTGAACTATAAGGCAATTGCAAAGATGACTCAGATAATCCTACAGAATGCCTGGAATTGGGATGGAACTTCAAAGATTTCCCAATTGAGGAAATAAGACTGACTTTTTTTATCCCCAAAGGATCAGTAATTGGATGCAGACTGGCCAAGTGAGGAGACATAATATTGGGAGAAGCAGCTCATTTCTTCTGACTGGATTTTCCTGTGAGCTATCAGCACTGAACATTTGTAGTATCTAAGGAAAACAGTGCCTCAGTCCTGGAAGAAGGATATGGGAAGCACAGGATGGCACTGATATTGGAAAGAAGATGCCAGTATATAGGGATAATTTTAAAATAGTTTTGAAGACTGCTGAATTTTTGCAATATTCTTTTTCAAAAATAAATAAATGAAGGAATGCATGTAAAGGCACTTTGGAAATTACAAGCATCACACCAATATAAAGTGCTATTATTAATGAAATCTTCAGGGCAGTATGTATATTTTTATCAGATGTACTTTTGAAAAGAAGCCATTGTCAACATAGTGTTATTTAAATAATTGAAAGCTTTGTGATAGTGGCCAATAAAATATGCAAAGAAGGAAGTATTTTCCTTGCCTTTATATAATGGATCAATCATCCATGAAAAGTTATAATAAACTATATGTGACAAAAGCCAAAAAAAAA
>JAQZBX010007322.1:0-50890 GCA_029593785.1 Cabassous unicinctus | reverse complement strand
AAAAAAAAAATTTATATGTATTCAGTACATTTAATTGAGAAATGTATATATTTATTCATCTGTGTTTACTTTTTAGTTTTTAATTGTTTATATTTTCAATTAAATGTACAAAATAAAGTAAAAAAATTAAAAATTAAAAAATTAAAAAAAAAAGAACAGTGGGTTCTCAATAGATGTTTAATAAGTGAAGGCCATTAATTGATGGCTAAAATTGCTTTTCACTCATTGATTAATGGATTTATTAGACATCTTTCTCTCCTGAACTTCTATTCTAGTCTTTCTTAGATCTGCTCTCATTTTGCAAGTCTCTCCAGACTAACGTTCCTGATTCTTTCAAATATTTCTCCTATGGCTTTGCTCCTAGACCCTGGTTTCCCTCATCTGGACAATGTCCCATGTAGAATACAGCACCTAGAATTTAACAAGTTGAGCACATTTCAGATGTAACTCATACCAACACTCCCCTTACTCAGGTATCTGTGCTTTTATTAACGTAACTCAGACTATACATACAGATATCTACATGAAAGTAGATACCTACTTTCAACACAGAGCAATTCTGAAAGGAGATAATGGGGGAAGTCCCTGTGGATTTTGAAAAACCCCAGACAAAAACCCAGGGATGGGCAGGAAGAAAGAGAAAGCATACCTGTTTTCAGAGGTGAAGCATCACAAAGGCAGTACCAAATCCACCTGGCGTAAGAGAGTATTGAGATTACAGACACCCCGGACCAAAGTCACAGAGAAAGCTGCTTGGCTTTGAGGGGCCTGAGCTCCCTTCCCTGTGTTACTAAATCATCTTTAATAGTATCATTTATAAGACATGATTCAGCAATGAAGTAGAAAACTGACAGTTTCAGAGTCACATTGATGGGGGTTTGCATTCTTGTTCTGCCAGGCTGCATACTATCAGGCAAGTGTCTTTTTCTCTCTGAGCCTCTGTTTCATCATATGCAAAACTGGAACAAGTTTGTCCCCCACCCTGGGTGGCTGTGATGATTAAGGAAGGTCAGAGGTAGAACCTAGCTCAGTGCGAACGTCCAGGGGCTCAGCGTTCATTTTTGTACTCTCCAACATGAGCACGGCTCTCCAACCCCATTAAAGTAGTTTGCTTTTGGCAACGGCCTTACATCACTGACTTCCATCTCAGTGTGGGCCAGTAAGGCAGTGTGATTCCTCTTGTGGGGGAGTTTGTCTGCTAAGGTGTTAAAGAAATCTTACGCTCTAGTCAGGGGGTGGCAGTGATGCCGGTGGTGGTATTTTATTTTATTTCTTACAAGTGGCTTTCATAAAGGCTCTGAAATAGCTGCTGCCCCCTCCCCCTCTCCTTATACCACCTGCTTGCTTCTCAGGAGTATGTCTTAAAAGATGCCATCCACAAGCTCACGATTGTCGTTATCATGTCTTACCTATAGGGCAGCATTTTCCATGGCAAGATTCTGTTAGAGACATGGAGCTCTGAGCAGTAACCAGGATTCCTGGTTTACTAAGCCATTGTCAAGAGATTCTAATACTTTGGCAAGTGTGTGTGCATTTGCATATATGTATGAGTGTGTAACAAGCATGTACAATGTGAACCAGCCATTGGTATGAACATGTGCGTGGATATAAGCATGTTTTGTGTATGTGTGTGTGTGCACACATGCAGGTGATATGATTCTGGGCAGAGAATATGCACCATGGATTGGTAGATATTGAGGATATGTGCACCCACACAGGATACCATGTCAGACTCCATTGTTTTCTCCAGATTTATTCCTTGAAGTCATTAATCTCTTGAGGTTTTTCATCCATTTATTTAACATACATTATGGACCAAACACTATGCTAGGGATAGAAAGCACTATGTTAGTGAAGGATAGAAAGATGAACAAGGCCTTGTCCCTGGTGGAAAAAGAAGGCGTAAACAGACAAATTGTAGAACAGCCCAGTTTGCGTTAGCCAGATATATGAGTGAGTGCAGCCAGAGCAGGGAGATGGGAGCAGTAAACACTTCCCGGGCCTGAGGGAGTCAAAGAGAGAACATGGGGCCTTGACAGATGAATAGGGGTTTCCCCAGTGTCAAAATGGAAGAAGGACATTTGAAGTAGAGAGAACAGCATGTGAAAGAGTCATGTATGGGCACATCATTTTTGGGAAACAAGAGTACCTGTAGCCTGGGACAAGTGGGGTATAGTGGAAGAAGAGGGAACCTAAGGAAGTTGGGTCTAGACTGGGAAGGGCCTTAGTTAAGGAGCTTTAGTTAAAGAGGATGCAATCATCCTTAGAAAAGATGCCAAGGTCCTGGTCCCAGACTGCAGGGGTGGGGAGGAGAAAGGCTGGGTTCACGATATGTTCTCAGATAGAATTGGCAGGACTGGTGATAGATTGGTGTGAGGAGAGGCCCTAAAGAGGAAGGAGGAGTTGAGGATGACTCTGAGGTTTCTGGTTTGGGAGATCAAGTGGCTAATGTCATCATTAACCAAGATTTAGCACATTGAGGAGGAGCAGGTTCCGGAGGAGGTTAGATAAATAACAGCAAGGGACACATCTTCCATCAGCTTCAAGGACATTACTCTGCCTGAAGCTGGGAATGGAAATCAGATCCGCAGTGTCCTTGAATGGCAGGCTCTAGTGCAACCTCTGGGCCTTGACCTTGAGAGTTCCTGAGATGCTTCAGGGCTTTTACCTTGGCTGCAGGCTGAGGCTCCCTTGGGTCATCTCAGGTGTCATAGAGGGGAAGCACAGACTTTGGGGCCAGGCAGCACTGGGTTCAAACCTTCCTCTGCCACTAACAGACTGTATCATCTTAGGCAGGTTACTTTATCTCTCTAAACCTCCATTTCCTTTAGTGTAAAATGAGTTTACTAATAGTACCCACCTCATAAGCTTATCATGGGATTAAACAAGTAAATGTATGTTAGAGTTCAGTATAGTGCCAGGCACATAGTAAATACTCACAAAAGGATGTTGTTATTGTTGGTAGTCTACTTTGTGTGTGTGTGTGCAATGCAAGGAACTCTTAAGCAGGCAAGAACTGATTCCCTACAGTTCCCTACACTTAGGCTTCTTCCAGGAGAGCTCGTTAAGGTTGACGCAATGCAGCCATCATGCAATGTCCTTTAGACATAAAGACGGATGCTCCTGGACACTGTCAGGAGGAGGTGCATCTGGCAGCTTTCCCAGACTGGGATGGATTTGTGGTGATTGGTCAATGGGTCTTTGACCAGGTCCCCTGACCTGGAGAGAAGGTTGGTCAGGATCAGGAATTAGAGCAAGACTGTCTGACCTGGAGGCCGAGGGCTCTTGGGCACTGGGCTCCAGCCAATTGTCAACCCTTCCCCCCCTAATGCAGGAGGTGACAGTGTCCTTTTTGTCTGAATCCTGGGTCTTCTGTGGGCCTCTTGTGAGATATCCAGACTGTTTGGCTTCAATCCAGAGAATGGGTGCTCCAGGCTGTTCTGTCCAAGCCTAAAATGGATGGCATTGCCTAAAGAAACCTTGAGCATGGACAGGAATCAGGCCTTCCCTGGCTGTGTCCACTGTGTTGACAGCTGGGTGATCTCCCACGGGAAAGCAGGCACAATGTTTTTCTTGCCGATTCTTCAATCTTGATTTTGAGGGCCGGAGTTGGGGTGGCAGGAGGGATGTTTGGCTTGGAATCAGAAAAGATTCATCCTATAAGCTGCCTCTAACCTCTTCCCTAGTCTTCCTCCCCCAACCCCTGGTCAACCCTATAGAATTCCTTCTGAAATAATTTTACTAAGGAAGTAAATTTTAATCAGAGTTTTGAAGAAAGGGAGAAGAGTGATAAAGGAGACACAGTGGAAGGATCATGGGCTTTTCATTCAAAAGATATTGGTCTGTATCTCAGCTCTGTCATTTACCAACTGTGGGAGCTTGACATGCTACTTACCTCTCCTGAGGCTCTGCTTTCCCACCTGAAGCTGGGAATAATAAGATCTCTTCTATATAGGGTTATTCCAAGTATCAAGTGAGATAACATCAATTAAAATACTGCTTTGTTAACCTGATTTTTTTAATGCTAAAATATATTCAGTTTGACTTCTATGTTTACTTCTTAACTATATTATGGTGCCAGGATAATGTTTAGATAATTTCTATCCTTATCTTTTCTTCCATTTGCCTATGAAACCAGCCTTCCTGACCCCATCTATACATGCCCAAATATGACCCATGCTTTAAAGCCCAGATCAAAAGTCAATTCCTCTATGAACCCTGTCTCTCACCCATGCACACTCTCCTAGAAGAGGTTACATTCCCTCTCGAGGAGTTTCCAAAGCAATTTATCATTTCATTCTTCTGGTGATGAATATTTTCCACCATGAGTTGTAACCGTGCACCATAAGCCTTTGTCCAGCCACAAATCTCCTCAGAATGTAAGCACCCTGAGGTCAGGATTTGCATCTGGTTCTTCTTGAAGTCCATCCTGGTGCCTCACACAGGGTGAGCACTAAGAAATGCATATCCAATACACAGACGAATTCATGCCCAGCACCTTGGCTGCCACAACCCCTCATTCCACCTGTTTCTTTCTTTTCTCCAGCTTTCTGCAGAACAGCACGCAACCTCACTCCTGTCTCACACGATTTTGTATACACTCCTGCCCCAAAGTAATTACAGTCTTGTCATGAGGTTTCTTGAGGTCTTTTCTGCTGATAATTACGGGGTATGATAAATAACAAAGTCACAAGAATATGCAGTATCCAACTACCTTCTAGGCAGGCCACTTGGTGTCCCTTGGGTGCTATCAAGGCAACATATTCACAGCCTTCCCCTCTACTGCTTCCACCTGAGCACCTGCTCCCCCAGCTCAGTGTAGAGACCCCCTATCATTCCAGCCACTTAAGAGTGATTTGGCTTCCTCCCTCTCTTTAGCCCCCACAGTCAGCCTCACCCTAGAAATGGCCCCTCCCTCTTCTTTCTCTTCTTTCCTTCTCTCTCCTATTCCCACCATCACACCCTTAGTTTATTCTTTCCTCTTTTCTTGCTTGTATTGTTAAAATGACCTTCAAATAAGTGTCCCTGCTTACAGGTTTGGGCCCCCTCCAAATTATCATTCACACTCCTGCCAGAGGGATCTCCCCAAGATAGTCATCTGATCATGTCCTTCCCCTGGTTAAAACCCTTTAATGGCTCCTCTGAGTCTCCAGGACATTGAGGAGGAGTCTGAGCTCCCATGCTTAGCACTCAAGACCCTTCACGACGAGGCTGCTACAATCACCCTGTAATCACCTCGTGCCTCCCCCCACCCACATACACCCTTATTTTCCAAGCCTACTGCTATATTTCAACATCAAATGATTTTGTTCATCTAAGGGTCATCACATACTGTTCCCGCTGCCTTCAATTCTGCTCACCTTCCTTACCTAACCAACTTTTAGTCTTTCTTTAAAATTCAGCTCAGATAGCACTTTTGTCAGGAAGTCTTCTCTGAACCATCCCACTCTCAGACTAAACATGACACCCTTCTCTGCACTTCATAGCACCCTGGGGTCACTGTGGCTGCAGCACGTTTCTATCACTAGACTGAGATCCTTCGGTGCAAGGGCCATCTCCGTTCCTTGAATCATCAAAGCCAGCATAACACTTGATCACAGAGCAGGTGCCCAACAAATAACTGCTAATTTATCTATTTACTCAATAATAATTATTATTTTGAGTGCTTATTTTGGACCAGACAATGTACTAAGAGCTTACATGCATGGTTTCATTACTCTTCCCCAAACCCACTCAGTTAGATGTCATTATCCTCAGGTTATTAAGAAGGAGGCTGAGCCTCAAAGGGCGTAAATAACACTCCCCCCTTCCCCCCCCCACACACACACAGCTAGAAAGCAGCAGAGGAGAGAGTCTAGCCCAGGAGTCCAAACTCTACCACACTTCCAGAATGCAGGAAGGAATGATCCAATGAACATTGGAGAAGTCTACGATTAAAAGTTGCTCCCTGAAGTTCATTGGAATGCAAATGGAGACCTCCCTAGTTCCACTTGCCACTTCAATATCGACTTGTTTCTTGTCTAGAGAGAACACACCATTCTCTCAGAGCTAAGGGAATTATGGTCCTCATCTGTCATACCCAGCTATATGTGTCCATGTCAGTGGAGGCAAGGAACCAACACAAATATTATAAACACCAGCAGAGACAAATGAGGAGTTATTTTATCTCCTCAGCACAGAACATAAAAACAGAGCAGGGCTGTACCCCAAGCTTTACTTACAGTGTGTGGTGGTGCCCTCCCTCCAGTCCCCAACACTATGCCTTGTTGGAGGCAAAGATGAATTAAAAACACAAGCAGCTCAGAGAGAAATAAATCAATTTTCATCAGAGCAGTGCTACTGACACCACCCTGACAAATCAATATATCCTCTATAATGGAGTCACTAAAGCTGCAACCAAGTCACGGGGTAATGCAAAGCAGCCTCATAAAGAATATTGCAAAGCAATAGAACATCCAAATCTGAATTTCAATTATCCACCTTCAGGGGCACACTAATATCTTCAGGAGGGAGTCTATCAAAAATTCATGGAGCCAGGCTTCACTGCTCCCAGTCTACAGTACTGTGGGCTTCCAGAGTGCCCTTTGCTCCACATTGTCAGAGATGAGGCTCTCCTGGTCTATGAGAAGACTCTGGAATCCCCTGGACCTCTACAGAAGCAATATGTAGCACTGAGCTGAGGAACTGGCCCTTTATGGTCCTCCCTGCTGGCTCTGGAACTGGGAAAGGATTGATACCTGCCTGGATTCCAGGCTGACCCAGCAGCCCTGAAGTCTAGATGGAGCTATGAAGCTCAAGCAGATCTGGCACTGTCGCCCAGAAACCCAGTAGGAACTCACCCAGATGGACTGGGGGAAGGTTTTCAGCTCTGCTGGCAATGCCATGTCCTGCTTCCTCCTTATCTCCTCCTCCTCTTTGCAGATTGTCAGGGAGTTGGGGAAGGACCTGACTCCTAGGAATGGCAGCCAGCTCTGTGCAGGCAACTCTTGCTCAGCAGTGCAGGGTGTCCCTGGGAGTCAGATCCTTCATGCTTATGCCTCTCATGCTGATAACTGAGTTACTGTGACAGTGACAATGACAACAAGGCAATTGAGGAATCTATTATGAACCTGGAGCCCTGGAGCGGCCACTGATAACCTGAGTGGTCCTGCAAGTCTCAGTTTTCTTGTGTATGAATTGGGACAATGGTACACTACCTTCCATGACTGCTGCAGCCACAGGCAACCTTTATTGAAAGCCTAACCTGAGCTAGGCACCATTCGAAGCCTTTAAAGTTATCAAGTTATTTAATTCTCACAACAACCCAGTGAGGTTGGTGTTATTCCTGACCTTTTACAGATGAGAAAACTGAGGCACAAGGTTAATTAAAAGAGAGAATACATGGAAAGTGGTTAGCATCATGCCTGGCATCTCATAAAAGCTCAAAAGGCGTGATCGCCTGCTATTACTTTAATATTTAATATCCTGTCTAAACGGTTCAAAAGCAGCTTCACACTCCTGAGCATCATTGATCTGTACAATCACATTTTTTAAAACCCAGACCACAAGAACCTTTTAATTGATCTCTTGGCCCCTCCAATCCATACTCCTCAGTGCTGCCAGGGAGAGCTTTTTAAACATAAATATGGTAACACCACTTCCTTATTTATGTCCCTCCAATGGATCCTGCTTACCTTCTTGATAAAGTCCAAACTTCTTAACTTTGGAGTCAAAGATCTCACAATTTGACCTTGGTTTGCCTCTCCAGCTTTAGTTCCCAGTACTCCCCACATGGTGGTTTACACCCCAATTATCCCGCATTTCCTCTAGGAATGTATACTGTTCGCCCACACATTGGAGCTTTTATGTCGTCTTCTCTACTTGAATTGCTTTTCCTTCCTTATTCCTAGAAAACGTCTTCTCTTCCTAAAGCGTCAGCTCAAGAGTTACCTCCTCTTGCAGTCTTCCTGACCCCTAGGGAAGCCTTACACTCCTCTTCCTAAGTGTCCCCAGGGTACCTGTGCCTGCCCTCCCCACAGCCCTGCTGACACGACTACATTTGTCGGCCCAACTGTCCTTCTCACCTGCTAGGCCAGGGGCTTCTGGATGGCCAGACCTTTTTATTAGTATCTTCTAGGCACCCAGGACAGGCCCTGACACACAGTAGGTGCTCAATATATTTGGGTTTTGTTTTTTGTTTTTGGGTTTTTTTTTTCAAAAATTTATTTATGCGCACCCCACCCCCCCAGCCCACCCCCGCCCCAGTTGTTTTGCACTCTCTGTCTGCTCTCTGTGTGTTCTTCTGTGGCTGCTTGTCTTCTCTTTAGGCGGCACCGGGAACTGATCCTGGGACCTTCTGGAGTGGGAGAGAGGCGCTCAATCTCTTGCGCCACCTCAGCTACCTGATCTGCTGTGACTCTTATTGTCTCTTCTCTGTGCCTCTTTTTGTTGCGTTATCTTGCTGTGCCAGCCCTCCATGTGGGCCAGCACTCCTGCACAGGCCAGCACTCCGCGTGGGCCAGCTCACCATGCTTGCCTTTCACCAGGAGGCCCCGGGAATCAAACCCTGGACCTCCCATATGGTAGACAGGAGCCCAATCACTTGAGCCACATCCATTTCCCTCAGTATGTTTTAATAAATGAATAACAGTGATGCTGCAGGGTTAATTATCCCTGTCTTATAGGTGAGGCATTGAAGCATAAGATGACGTGATTTGTCCTCGTGCCTAGATTTCTCCTTGACATGGGTTGTGGATGGGCTGGAGCTTCTGGAGCTTAGACGCTAGTGGGATCTCTAACACATAATCCTTGGTTCCAGGGAACAGCCAGCAAGTCAGGAGGAGACAATTTATAGAGACAATCCACATTTCCTCCTCTTGGGCACACAGCTGGACCGTGAGTCTCAGCCTCTATTATAGTGGGCAGAGCTGTAGGCTGTGTTTCCAGGTCAAAGGAGTGTGAACGCAAGAGAAGCGGGTCACTTCTGGGCTGGCACATTCAAGTATGTTTCCTCCATGTCTCTTTCCCCTCATCTCCTGGCAAGATGAATCTGGTGGAGGACTTGAGACCCGAGGTGAAGTCAGAGCTCCTACAAGAGAAGAGCCTAACCCCTGAACCACTGAGAGGTAGGCTGCCCTTCAGCTGCTAATTGGACTGGGATGAGTCAGAAATGAGGTTGATTGTGGTTATATCTAAGCCAGTGAGATGTAGGGATCGTTTGCTACAGTTGCTAGCCTACCCTCACAGATGCACTAGGGAGGGTCATCTGCTGCCAAAGCCCCTCCCTCACACCCCCATGGCCTGGTGGGCAATAAGGGAATAAACGAGGCACTCACCCTCCCCAGAGGGGGCATCCAAGCTCACTCCCCCTAAACCTCCATCAGCCACCCCACCTCCCTGTACAGACTGCTTGCACGTTCCCAGGACCTCCACCATGTCTGGAAACATTAAGGAGAACACTGAGAGATGTTCCTCTTCTCCATTTCTCTTTCAGCCTTCCAGGGAGCTGATTGATCCACAACCTATCTACCAATGTAATCTAGGTATTGGAATATAGCTACCAACTATTGCTCAAAACATCATGAGTCCGCTCTTAAAAGTATATGGGAGGGGAAGCAGATGTGGCTCAAGTGACTGGGCTCCTACCCACTACATGGGAGGTCCGTGGTTCAGTCCTCCTTTGCATTAATAGGAATCCACAGTTGCGGGTAACAGACACCTAATTCAAATTAGCTTAAGAAAAGAGGGGTTTGTTTTCCTTCATAACTAAGATGGTTTTTATGGTGAAAGATGAAGCGGTCAAAGGGAGAGTTGTCCGAGTCAGCACTTCTCAAACCAGAGGTGAGAACTTTCGATCACAGGATCTATCTGTCTACCTCTCTGACTCCCTGTACAACTGATTTCATCTCTAACACTCCTGGCGGCTTGGCTCTGCTGAGCTTCACTCTGCACTATGTAAGGCTAAAAATGAGGTCATCTGTGGGGTTCCTTTCCAACTATTAACATTCTGGAACTTGTTTGGAGCACCTGAAATACCAGGCTGAGGTGATATGGGTCTTGCTAGCTAATGGTTTCAGTTTGGCTGAGGATGCAGCCCCTTCCTCTCTCCAGAACATCAGCCTCACCCCATCCCTATACTTACCACGTGGCAATCAATTATGCCCACAAAGAAGTAGCTAGAATGAACAGAGAAGGCATGAGTGGTGGGGACCTTCTCGGCTCTTGCATGTCCTTTCCCCTCTGCAGGGCCAAATGGGAGCCTCAGGTCCCCTGATTATCCTCCATCAGGCCAAGTGCCAACGTCTCCAAGGAAGACTCAGATGCCACCTGAGTCCTTCACTGGGAGGGAAAGCCAAAGTCAGGATCATAGGACCTGTGGTATTTGAGAAAAGGAGCATGATGGGGGTGGTGGGGGCTGTATAAAGTGCAGACGCAGGCACCCATAGGCTCTGACCGTGACCCAAAGCCAACCTGGCTTTACTTGTGCTGAACATCCCAGGCTTTGGGCACAAGAGCCCAGGCCCCTCTAGACTCACAGTCTCGCTCTGCCTTACTCTAGCTGTGTGACCCTGGGAAGTTACCCAACCTCTCTGAACCTCAGATGTCTTCATCTGTAAAAAGGAAGTTAAAATAGTTCCTCCCCAGCAGGGTTGTTGTGAGAACTAAGTGAATGAGCACACAGGGCTTGACCTGAGGGAGGCACTGGAGAGCCATGAAGGTGCTATAGAATGATGGTGATCATCATCATCCCTGGTGCCTAGCATGGGGCTTTATACCTTGTAGAAAGTCAGTAAATGTTTGAGAATTGAAGGCTGGAAGGAAAGAAAGGAGGGAGGATGGGTTGGAGGAGATGGATGATGGGAAGAAAGGAAGGAAAAGGGCAGTAAGCAAGAACTTAGCTAGTGTGTGTTCTGCAGGCCCTCACTCTGAGCTGGCCGCAGCACCAGGGAGCAATGGTGTCCAAGCAGTTGCTGATGTGGACAGCAGTCTCCTCAGGACCAGAGATGGTAGAAGGTGGCAGTCAAGGTGAGCGGCCTTGGGAGGCATGTTGCCAGGTGACACTCTTCAGAACCATGACACCAAGTCCTGTCGCCAGCCCCAGAAGCTCCCTGGAATCCTGCAAGGCAACCTGGAGATGCCCCATGCAAACCCCTCATCTCAGGGTGAGAACAAGTGGGGCTTACGGAGGGGCACAGAGTGTGACCTCCCCAGGTAGCTCTCACCAGGCAGGAAGGACACAGCCCTGAGGTCAGAGACCCCTGGGTGCAGATCCTAACTCTTCCCCTTATTTGATGGAGGACCCTGGGTATGGTACCTAAACTCTCTGTGCCTCGGTTTCCTCCTCTGTCAATAAGGACACCAAGGCCACATCATCAGAGAAGCACCTGGCCTACTATAGGAGCTTGAGAAATGTTAGGTCCTTCCACCAATGATGGCTCATCTAAACTGTATTTACCTTGTCTCCTCAGAACCTAGCACAGGACATGGCACATCACAGGTGCCCAAAAAGTATCTGCTGAATCAACCTGAAAGCCCACTCGGCCTTGTGGATGACCAAGTCGGAGGAACAGAGCAGAGAGGGAAGCTGTGCTGTTGCCTCTGGCACTCAGGGCTCCCCAGAGCCAGCAATCCTCCCTGATGGGGCTGAGCAGACCAGCCCTGGGGTTAATAGCAGGTGTGTGGATGATCTAATTCTCCTTCTCTGAGACGGCAAGAAATGGCAGGTTCGCCTCCACCCAGATGAAGCATCCCAGGCCACGAGGACAGGACAAGGTCCATGATTATTCCTACTGGGGAGCATGCTGGGAGTTGCTTAAGGCACCATGGTCCCCAGGCAGAGTGGGCAGGAGAAGAGGAAGAGCTGGACATGGTGTGGGGCCCTCTAGTGCCTTTTCACTGATGAGAAGGGTCAAGAGACAGGCTCCTTGTCTGTGTGTCTGGCCGTCCTGTCAGAGCCCACTCAGGTTTGGTCCTGAATTCAAGTAGCAATAAGTTTTTTCTCTCCTCATATAGCCTCCACTCCCCACGAAGGTACCCCTGATATTACAACACCTACACAAAACCCACAAGAATTCCCCAACCACCCACCCAGTTAATAACAATGCCAAAATGGCCACCACCCACGTGAACGGCCACAGGCCAGGAGACCAGAGGTGCCAGCGAGACTGGGGCCCACCTGGCCTGGGGAGCCTCATAGCTCCAGCAGGGGACGCTATTCTTGAGAGGTGGCCAAGGGAACCCTCAGCCTCCTGGGGTTCACTGTGCCTGTCCAGAGGCCACCTGCTCTGTGCTAAATGCTTTCCCCTGCAAACCATACATATTCCATGGGATAGGAGACTAGGGGCCTGTTTTTCTTACTGTGTGACCCCAGGCAAGTAACTTAACTTCTCAGAGCCTGGGTTTCCTTATCTGTAAAGTGGGGAGGTGGTAAGAGCCCCCGCCCTGCAGTTCTCATTCTACTTGCCTGCAGGACTCTCTTTGCAGAAAGCATTTCTTGGTGCCCTGCTGCTAAATGCAAGTCATCAGAGTTGGCTTCTTTCCTGTGTGGCTGGGCGTAGGTGGTCACAGGAAGGGGTCAGGAAGGAGGGTGGTCCCGGTGCAGTTCAGTAGCTCTCAGCGGCAATTGCACATTAGCACGGCTTGAGGAGCTCCAGAAAAATGCCACATGCCCTGGCTCCACCCCCAGAAATTCGGTCCTAATTTATTTGGGGTGGGGTTGAGGGTATTTATTTTAATATCTACAAGTGGTTCCTAATGTTGAGAAGCCCTGGGCTCCCCCAACAAAATAAAAATGGAGAAAACCCTGAAGGAACAGAAGCATTTAAAACTCAGTCTGCAAAGTGATGTGCAGCCCCTGCCCCACTCCCCTGCCCAGAGTTCAGTGGCCTGTGAGCATGAGAATAAGAAGTCTAGGAACCTGGCTTTCAATAGCTGACATCTGTTAAGCACTTATTACATGTCAGGCACTGGGCTAAGCACTAGGCAGCCTCTGTCCCCTTACAGCCTCACAACAGCCCTGGAGGTGGGGCTAGGGGCACCTCGTTGACAGAGGGGGAGGCCGACAGCGATGGCAATTTGGGGGAGGGGGCAGCATCCAAGCCCAGCTTTGCCTGACTCCAGGGCCAAGGTCCCCACCCCTCCACCCCCTGGCGTGTCTCTAAAAGGCCACCAGAGCTAAAGAAAGAACCTGGACCCTCACCCTGTCACCCCTAGTGTTTTACTTTGGGCAAGTCACCATCCCTCTCCAGACCTGTTTCCTCACCTGTAAAATGAGTTCACTGGGATGCAGCTCCACCATGCCAGGATCTCCCCCCCTTCCCCCCCCAACCTCCCACGCTAACTCCTCTTGGCTAAGTCCAGAGCCCTTTTATTCTTCTGTTTTCAACCTCCTTAACAGTAAGATGTGTTTGAAACCAGGGTGACTAGCCTTGGCACTTGCTCTTCAGAGAGGTTATTATAAGATGTTGGCCTTTCCATAATTTGAAACAAGTAATCCTCTGATTTTTTTTTTCCTGTAAAATCCTGGATCTCTGTGGAGATGGTGTTGGGCTGAATCAGCTTCAGGAATCCTGGCATGACATGACTACATTTGACATATACACATATATCATGGCCTCAAAGGTCATGTTCCACAGTACACCTGAGCCTGATATTTCCCAAAAGCATTCTCTGGAGTGTTCGGCATTTTTTTTTTTTTTTTGGCTAAGACAAGCATCGCTGCATATTGTACATCCTCCTGGAGACCCACAATGCATGTCAGCTACAATAGAGGTGATGATAAGTCCTGCAGTCAGGAAATCTAGGTAGTTTTGTTTCACCCAGATTTTTCCAAGCTTCCTTGACCACAGACACCTGAACATCTAAAACAGAACAGTCTAGCTCCTGCCAAAGCTATAGGCAGCCTTCCTGGTTCTCCACGTTAATGATTCCTTGAAGTCCAGAAGATGAGAGGTCCTACAGACAGTTAACCATGTGCAGAATGACAGCAAATGTTAGACGTCATCCTTCCAGGCCCACCATCTCCTGCCTCCCAAGGGGGTCTGAAGAGCTGGGAGAGCTGCAGTTAACAAGGCAGGAAGCTGCTCAGTGGAGGAGGAGGTGTTGTCATCCAACAGCCAGGTGGGCCTAGCTGGGGAGACAGCAGAGTCACTGTGGGAGCTTGCACCTTGTCATCTCAAGGGTGGCTCTGCATCCTTTTGGTTGGCTGTGAGCTTGGGGGTTCGTTCATTGCACATTGTGAAAGGACTAAATTAGCACCTCGAGGAAAGACAGAATTATCTGAGCCTTTCACATACTTTTCAAAGTAGAATCAGTTAAGGGAAAGCTATTGTCACCCATTTCTTCATCCCGAAAGGCTCCATTGAACCTTCAACCTGTGCCAGGCTCTGGAAGTAATGCAGTGATGAATTAGATTCAACTAATGCCTTCCAGAGGCTCACAAGCAATTTTGACACTGGGTAATTGTAACAGGAGTCTGGGCAAAGGCTTGAAGGAGCCTGTAGAAAGGAGGACCTGGATCTGCCTCTTTCCAACACGACCTACATTTACTGATAATCTTCCATGTCCCAGATGCTGTTCTTGGTACCAAGGGGGTGGACAAAGAATTTATAGTCACTGTCTGAAAAATTCCTTTGGGTTCTGGGATACCTCCATGCCTCCCAAACAAAAACATTTCCTCCTCTAGACTTTGGAATTCCCTTCTGTGGTGCTAAGCAAACTACAAAGTATTTGTTAGATTGCTTGTTTCCCAACGAGGCTGCAAGCTCCCCAAGGGCTGGGCCTTGCATTACTGATTTTCGTATAACCAATGCATCCCTTAGCCACTGCCTCTGAGATGGTAAATGTTTGACAAACGCCACTGAAAATGAAAAGAGAGTGTCAGAGGAAGGGAAGTTCATAAATCAATGCATTATAATGCCCACACTGCTGCACATCCTAAGGGAGGGAAAAGGTGCCATGGCATTCAGTAGACAAGACATGTAGCCATCAGGGGTGGGTGTGGGGAGCGGAGGAGGGTGGGAGAACCATCATGGAAGAAGGCATATTCAATTTGGACATTAGAAGACAAGTAGACTTTCAACATGTGAAGGCCAAGGAAGGGAAGAGGGAGACATTCCGAGAAAAACAAACAGTATGAGCAAAGCTGAAGAGCCAAGGGGGTAGGGGGAAGAAAGCATTCAGGAAAGAGTGAATTGCATGTTTGACCAGAGTGTAGTGTTGAGAAGTGCAGTGAAGAGTTGGAAACTGAGCCTGGGCATGCAGGTTGGGGAGGCAATGGGAGCCAGTGACTCACTGCGGCAAAGCTGGGACATTCAGAGGTGTGTGTTGGGTAGAGCCTCTGAGAGTGGTGAATAATGGGGAAGGGAGGGGGAGAAGCTGGGGAGGGAGGACCATCCATTCTGAGTCAGCCGTGTTCCTTAAATAAATGCCAGTCCCCCCTGCTCCATGGCCCGGGCCCCAGAAAAGTCATCCTAGCATCGAAGTTCCCTCCCCTTGGACCATCAGGGCCTATAAATAACCACACAAAGGTCTCTGCCCCCAGCTCAGCTACAGAGGCTCCAGTGCTGAGCCATCACCTGCCAAAACCTGGGCACAGCCAGCCCTGGCTCAGCCCTGCCCAGTCACTCCACCATCCCCTAAAAAAAAGCCAGTTTGTGTCCCCTGACAGCATGGGCAGGGGCCAGCAAGAACTGATGGCCAGTGGCATCTTCCTGAACCTGAAACCTGAGCCCAGATTCCATAGAGATATTTCACATTCTACCAAAAAAAGCGAGGGAAAATTAGTTTAGCCTGTGGCTGGGCATCCTTTCTTCTGCCGAGGGTCTGGTGGGATCTGGTGGGCAGGGCCATTGCTGAGGGCCACTGTTCAAACAGGGTGAGGCCAAGAAGAGGTCTAGGAGCCTGGGCCTGAGTGTTTGAAAGTCTCCATGCTGGCCCATCGCTGAGTGACCTTGGCTCTAGCTCTTCCCACTGCTCTCTGGCTCTCTTGGGGGGCTTTGGGGAACATAATGGTAGATGATGTCCTGGAATTGGAGGTGCCCTATCCTACCCCAGAAGTCTGATGCTGGGGCTCCCTGAGGAAGGGAACGCCTTCTATGGAGGCAGGCATCTTGATAAACATGAGGTACAGAAAGTCAGGCCAAGCTCAGCTAGGATCCTGATTTTGCCATTTACTAGCGTGTGACTTTGGGAAAGTCCCTTAACTTCCTTGAGCTTGAAATTCCTCACCTGCAAAGCAGGAATAACCCCTGCCTTCCCTACCTCTGGGGGTTGTTAACTCAGATTGACTATATCCAGGAATCCACTTAATAAACTGGGAAGGCTCAGGTAAAAACAGGCCATGTTTGAACCACCCCTCCGAGAAGCCCTGTGACAAGCTGGCCTCTTTAGACTGGGGGTGGGAGGACTTCTCAGGGGGGACGCAGCTACCTCTGCAGAGGGGTCTAGGCCTCGTATCTAACAGAACACTGGGGGCCTGGTTGGAGTCACCCCAATTTATCGCCTGCCTTTTTCCTTCATTGTGAGAACCAACTGAGAGAAGAGAATTAACAAAAATTTATTATTTATTATATGCCAGACCATATGCTGGGCATATACTATCTGATCTAATTAAATGTTCACACTAACTCTATGATATAGTTATTATTATACACATAGGTTTCTTATTGCTATTTTAGAGATTAAGACATTGAGACAAGGAAAAGATATGAACTCAGGTCTCTCTTACTCCCAGGCGCTTGCTTTTTCTTGGGTGTTTTCGACTCATCTTTGCATGGTGCAGGGAAAGACTAGAGTTTCTCTGGGTAAGTTAGGGTAGTGCCACAGCAATGCTCAAGAATTGTTAGTTCTTTCCCCCTCCCTCCCCCATCTAAGCAGAGGAACTCTCCTCTTCCCCTAAGGAAGGTGCATGGAGAAGCCACATGGCTGGGAATTCCCAGGACCCTGGAAGTGGCCCAGGGGCAGCCAGGCTGTGCTGAGCTGGCTGCAGAACATCAATCCATGCCCCTGGGAATAGCCCTGGCTCTGGGCTGTGGGACAGAAGCCCAGGAGGCAACACTCATGGGGATGGCCACAGGCCAGGGGACTGGAGGTGCCAGCAAGCATGGTGCCCACCTGGCATGGGGAGCTTCATAGCACCTGGAACTAGCAGGGGAAGCTATTCTTGTGAGGTGGCCAACGGAACCCTCAGCCTCACTGAGCCCCACTGTGCCTGTCCAGGGGTCATCTGCTGTGTGCCCAGTGCTTTCTCTTGCACACTAATTGACATCGGAGGATAACCCTGTGACATAGGGATTGTCATCACAAGTTACAGGTAAACCAGTGGTTCTCAACTAGGGGCAATTTTGTCCCACCGAAGACATGGCTGGAGACATTTTTGGTAGTCAAAACATGGGGGACACCACTGACCAGTGATGCTGCTAACCATCCTATAATGCACAGGACAGCTTCCCATCACAAAGAACTACCCAGTCCAAAATGTCAAGAGTGCTGAGGCTGAGAAATCCTGAGATTAGGAAACTGAGTCTCAGAGAGACATTCCAAGTTCACATAGCTGAAGAGGCTATGATCAGCTTCTAGGTACTAATTTTCTTACTTCAAAGCCAATGCTCCTTCTTTTTACCTGTAATTGGGAGAGTGAGTTGTCCTAGTCAAGATGAAGGAAACCGAAGGAGGAAGAAGCCTGCATTCCCTCCAGCAACTGGAAAGATGGGAAACATCCTGGGCCGGCACCCTCTGGAAGTCCAAAACTCCCCAACAGGACACACTGTGAAGCTTCTGGGATGCTGCTGTAGTTGGTTCAGAGGTTTGGGAGTTGTACAAAATGATTTACTCACATTTGGAAATTTATAAATGGTCAGTTCCTTCTGTGACACCCACCCCACCCCCAGCACAACTGCTGTCCTTAAGTGCTAATGACCTGGGTGAACCCAAAGCCCCCAGAAAGGAGCCACACTGCCCTATCACCAGAACTGGACAGCCGCCTTGGCATGTTGCCCAGGTCCTTAGGGTCAGATGAGAGGGCCTGTGCCTGTCCTCAAATGGGGATAAAATAGGCCAAGTGCCTGGCACAGAGCAGGTGCTCATCGAAGAAATGAGAGAGACAGAGAGAGAAACGAGGGCTGCCCTGGTCGAGAGAAGGCTGGGAAAGGCAGTTCAGGCCAGTCCTTAACGGCCACAAAAGCTCAGAAGCTGGATTCTGTCCTAAATGCTGTAATGAGATGTGGAGAGGTTGTAGGTCAGCGAGCAAGGTGGCCATTTTCTCGATGCCAGTTGAGAAACCCCAGAAGCAGAGTCTCTCTGTTCAGGCAAGCCCCAGGATTAATTCAGTCTGACCTCCAGCTAGAGAAGCCCTGTTGTTTTTGACTACTCCGATGGACAGACAGGCAGCCGATCGTTCCTAAGAGAGGGCAGCTGAGAGCCAAACCCAACCCTTACTCTGAACCCCCGGGCCCCGGGCCCCACACCCCACACCCAGCCAGTGCCCCTGGGGCCTCTCCAGTCCACAACCTTTGCTATGAACTTTGGAATCCTTATTTACTGAACAACTATTGCTAACCACAAGGCCATCGCTGAGAGATTAGCGACCCAAGAGACAAATTTGAGACCACTTGGACAGGCTTGTTGGAGCTCTAAAACCAAGTGGGATGCTTTCTCCTGCTGGGGAAGTTGGAAAGCCCTTGATTAATAACTCCAAGAGCAGAACCTCACAATTACTCCAAGTTCTGGCCAGTAGAACCTCAGCCAGCTATGACTTAGCCAGCCTAAGTGGAGAAGTGCATTCGTCTTCTAACTACGGCCAGGAGGTTACAAAGAGGCCTGCCAGTTGGCAGCTGAGGACCGCTGAGACCGGGCACATGGCAGGCCTAGAAGACAAGCTATAGATAGAAGGCGGCTAGCTAGGGCTAGCTTCTCTGTGGGAGAAGACCCGTCAGCAAACCAGTACTCGGTTTTGTTTCCAACTCCCCAGGCTGCTGGCTCTCTTAGCAGTTCTCAACCCTGGCTGAGCATTAGAATTAACCTGGTGAGTTTTTTAAAAGCCTGATATCCAGATCTCAACCCAGACATCTCTGATGAATCCAGACACCAGTAGTTTTTAAAGATCCCCAGGTATTTCCAAATTGCAGCCAAGGTTGAGAATCATGGACTTAAATCTTCCCATATGCCTTGATTAGGTCTCTTAGCACATGATGATGATGTTGCTGTTGCTATTGTTTTACCACCTGAAGAACTGTTTGCATTCTAGAGTCAAAATTAACACCAGGGAATTGAGCTTTGCAAAGACAGGATTAAAGGGTAAGAGGTCTAATAAAAGCTAGGACTCTTATTTTTAAGATAATAATAACAAATCAAACAAACCATACCTTTGCAGCATCTTCCCTATCTAAACCATTCTCAACTGGCTGCTGCCAATCATTATTCTAAAAAAGTAAAATGTGATCATATCACTCAGAACCCTCAGTAGCTCCCCATTGCCTTCAATATTCAACAGCTTGGAGTCCTTCACAGCTGGCTCTGGCCTGCCTTTTCAGGGGTATCTCCTACTCCCAACTTTACTCAAGCACTCATCTTACACATCATGCACCCACCTGCCCCAAATCTTCATCAACTGAGTTCCCTGGCCTTTACTTGCTCTTTTCACTGGTCAAAATTCTATTCTTGGATGCCTGGCTAAAATGCCACTTTCTTCATGAAGTTGTCCCCAATCCCCCAGTTGAAAATAATCACTCCCTCCTCGGCCCACCCCCCATGAGCAGTATAGATAATACTCTCATACCAGGCCTATTTAAAAGTATTTGTTTGTGTATCTGCAGCCCTCTAAAAAAATATAAAATTCCAGTGACAGCAAGACTTGCCTTAGCCATGCTGGCACAAAACATACCCTCAGGAATGCAAAATGAATGAATGAATGAATGAATGAAAGAACAAACGAATGAATGAACTGCAGGTTAAAATTAAATACATGTGATAGATGTGCAGCTTGGTCCTCCACATTTCAGACCTTCACCAACACGTGCTGCTTGACTGTGAGAAACTTTCCCAGCAACAGACTGAATTATATTTTCCCAGGAAGGTAGCTTTAAATCCATCGACTGAAATCATCATTACCCATGCTCTGTGTTAATTCTCTGGGCTCATTAGCATGCCAGATAATTGGTGCCCCTGCCCAGGCAAGGCAGGCAGAGAGCAAGTTGTACGGAGGAAACACTGCCTCTGCTTGTGGGAGAACATTGGGCAAGTGCCGCAGGGGAAGGAACAGAGCCCCATAGCAAGGGATCCTGGAGACAGCCAGGCTTGTGTCCACTGGGTGCTGCTTCCCTCAGGGAGCCCTACTGGGCTCCCCCTACTTTGCACCCAGAAGCCCCTCCCCACTGGGTCTAAGCTGTTGAATTATCCATTTATCCAGGGAAACAAGGCTGGCAGGGGAATGTGAAAGTGCCCCAGATTCCCATGACCCTCCAGCTGCTCCTAAGCAGAAGCCCTTCTTTAGGCACTGCCTAGAGAGTCAGCATAAGGGAATGAATGAGAGCAGGCACTGTGACACTTCTCAGGCTTCTTAATCTCTTGGGCCTCAGTCCTCAATTACAAAGTGGGAGCAATAAAAGTATACCCCTTATTGCATTATCAGTAGGACTCAGTGTATTAAAGCATATGAAGTGCTTTCCACACTGCCTAGCATATAAAAAATGTTCAGTAAATATTTTGCTGCCATCATGTAGCCAGGTAGTTTATTTAAATGGACTCTACATGTGAGACTTCCATGTCCTGAGCACACCTGCTCCACCCTCCATTCCCCATCTCCACTGAGGAGGGTCTGCTGTGTCAATGTCCTGGAAATACACACAAAGGAGCACAAGCTTTGGGCATCTACTCAGGGAAGGCTTCAGGGAATGAAGAAATACCAAAGAACAGACCAGATCACGAGGAGCCCTACGGCTGACATTTCATGATATGCCTCCTACAATGTGGTCAGTGCTGTCACAGTCTTGCCCCACCAACTCTCGTGGTGCCCCTTCTGCCTCAGCCCTGCCAGGCTCTGGACCATTGAGAACCACGTCTGAGAGAGGAGCATGGAACCTGGAAGGAGTCTGCAGTTGCCTTGACCATAGCTGAGGGGAGTCTTACCGGCTGTCCCTCTCCCCTCCCATCCGCCATCATTCTTAACCATCCCTTGGCTATCTCTGGTGAATACCTTATCCCTTGTCCACCTGGGAACTAATCACTCCTCAAAGCCCCAGCTCTTACACCAACAGTTATCCACTGAAAACTGGTCATTAAAGGACAAGAATTAATCTTTTAATGTACCTTCATTGGAAGAGCTATAGTTTATCCCCAATTGATGCAGGAAAACTCTCCTTTACAAAAGAATGTCAGTTAATAAATGTAGAAAAAATGACAGAATTTGAAATCATGATTTTGAAGCCTCTAATGAAATTATTAGACTCATCAATAGATGCTAAACCTACTAAGTGAAATATTACAACAAACAGTATATTTGCAGCACGCCATAGCATCATCCCACAAACAGTGACAGATGATCTGGTGATGGGAGATGAATTGGAAGATAATGAAAGAGGGCAAACTAGATGTCACCACCTTAACCTAAAGATCAAAACTAGCATCTCTAAGAGTGGGACAACCACACAGTATGTCCCTTCTGGACATAACTGCTTCACATATACAGCTTCACCTATAAAGTTCTCACACCAAAATCATTAGCTTGAATCTCAAGTCTTTAAACCTAACTCCTGATATGGAGGAGCAGATTAAGTGATAGCCCAAGAAAATAATCATACCAATTCATAGTGTGGGATAGTTATTTAAGAAAAATGGTCTGTTCCCTTCAAAAATGCAGTATTTCAGTGTTTTAAGAAGTGTGACTAGCAGCATTATTCATAAGAGCCAAAAAGTAGAAACAACCCAAATGTCTATCATCTGATGAATGAATAGATGAAATGTAGTATATCCATACAATGGGATATAGTTTTTCAATAAAAAGAAATTAAATACCAATACATGCCACAACATGGATCAACCTTGAAGACATTATGTTAAATGAAAGACCACATTCTGTATGATTCCATTAGTATGAAATATCCAGAATAGGCAAATCTGTAGAGATAGAAAGTAGATTTGTGTTTGTCTGAGGCAGAGGTGGGTGGGGTGGGTTTGGAAGGAATGAGGAAGACTTATAACAAGTACGGAGTTTCTTTTTGGAATAATGAAAATGTTCTAAAGTTGATTATGGCTATGGTTGCACAACTCTGTGAGTGTACTAAAACAAAACATTGAATTTTATCTTTAAATGGTTGAATTGTACAGTATGTGAATTATATCTCAATAAAGCTGTTAAAGAATATGTGCTTGTGTTCTGTTGTGGGGGTGCTTTCTAGATTAAAAGATAGAGAATAACTAAATCCAACGCATGGATCTTGATTGTGTTTTAAATAGATCCTAAATTTTACACAATTAAAAAGCTGTAAAAATGTTTTTTGGGACAATTGGGGAAATTGAATATGAATAGAAGGCAGCCTGGCAGCAGCCAGAGCACACATATGAGGGTACTGGAGAGGGGTGGGAAGGTGGCTCCATGGGGACTGGGGCCAATGTGAGGAGGACATTCAAGCAGAACAGTGTCCTGGTGGGATAGAGAAATGGGCTCCATACAAGAGAATTGGGCATATATGCAAATAACTTGAGGATAACGGGAGACAATTTTCCTACTGTTGGAGAAAGAAGGGATCAATATGGAACAAGAAAGAGCTAGAATGAACCCTTTGGTGTTGGCTTGGAATTGGAGGTATTGGTGTACATCAACAGACATACATAAATGTGTATGTAAATATGCAAGCTCTGTCCACTGAGGGCCTGGGAGCAGTGACCCCCTAGTAGCAGTGAGCACACCCAGCCTCTGGATCTGGCTTCCAAATACCACTCCAGGGCCAACTGGAGAAATGGCTAATTCCAGCACTGGGAAGGAAAAGGAAAAGATGAACCCGGAACATCTTGCTGCACCAGAAAGTAAGAAAGTGCTCAAAGAATGAAGGAGAAATGACAAAAGGTTACACAGGTCAGTTTGAAGGGGCTCCCAATGGCCAAATATGGGATAATTTGAGTTTCAAAATAATGATATTAACAGATTATAACCCATAGAATAAAACAGAAATCTACTTGTCTACACTGATAAAAATAAACAAATGAATAAAACGGGAGAAGAGAAAGTTCTTCCTCATTTTACAGTCAACTAATAAATGTAAATGGAATGGTGGAAATGGAAACTCACCATTTGGCAAGCACCACTGTAATAATTCAGGAAAGAAAGATCAATGGATGATAAAAACTAAAGGGTGAAAAATTGATAAGAAATGGGATTTTACATAGTCTTAAAGAATCTCCCTGGAAGACCCCACCTTAATCAAGCAATAAAAGTAACACTATCAGTATTGGGACAAATAGACATTGGGTGCCTCCAGATAGGATGCACCAAAAATTCATAATCAGGGTCTAATCAAGAGGAAACGTCACATAAACCCAAGCTGATGATCATTCTGCAGACTAACTGACCCTGAATTATAAAAAATGTCAAACTCATGAAAGTCAAGGAGAAACTGAGAAATGGTTCTGGAGTGAAGGAGAGCAGGGAGGCATGACAAGTGGGTGTGATCCTGGAAGGGGTCCTTTGGCCACAAAGGACTTCAATGGAACCACGGGCAAAACTCAAGAACTCTGGGTGAAGGATACAGAGTGATTCTTTGTACTAGACTTACAACATTTATATGTTTGAAATTGTTTCAAAGTTAAAAGTAAAAAATACATGTATATGGAATATCATCTCCTTTTGGAAGATTTTCTGAACTTACTCCATGTTGCCACTGGACCATGTGTACTTTGGTTGTTGAGGGTAAAATAATCCATTTGTTTACCACTCAGCCTCCCCACCAGACCATAAACTCCTTGTAAGCCTGGGCTGGGCCTTATTCATGTCCTTTTCTCTAGAATTTAGCAAAGTGCCCAGAACACAGGTGGCATTCAGTAGATGTTTGTTGAATCAATGTGCTGGGTACTTATAACCCTGAATTTGGCTGGTACATGTCTGGACACGCTGGGTTTTGGTGAATTCCTCCAGAAAGCGAGCTCACATCTTCCTCTCTGCAAACCCTGCAGCAATGAGCTCTGTGTCCTAGACCGTGCTGGGCTTCTAAGGGGCACGCTGCCTGCACCCACAGGCTCCAAGGAGCAGTGTTCTTGCCTCATGGCTTCAGGGAGCACAATGGCCCCTGTTTGTTTAATCCCAGCCCACTGTGGCAGGTTTGACTGCACAGAGCTCACCTGTGATTCATGCGAATGTCACTCGAGCTCCCAGAGGTTTGCAGCCATAATTCAACATTTGTTAATAGCCACTTAAAATGTCTTGAAATAGCTAACAGGCCCAGGGGATGGAAAGGTGTTCTGCAAGGAAATCATTCCAGGAAGGCAGAAGCAGCCTTGGCCCAAACTTTAGAAGACAGTTACTTCCCGTTCATGAAAACACTTCTCTTTTATTGGCTGCCTTCTTGCACGCCATAAAGAGAGGGACAGGCATCACTCAGGGTCACCAGGGAGAAAGCGAGAACCTGAAACTGCAGACATCATCATGGGGGACATGCTAGAGCCCCTTCCCCATTTGTTCCTGCTCCAGAGAGAGGTCTCTCAATTGCCATGTCCAGAAGGGAGGAGAAACCACAGCAAAGCACAGTCCAAAAGATCCCAAGAGAAGGCCCCTGATTCAGAGAACAGAAAGGAGGTGAGTGCTGGATTCAGAGTCAAAAGTTTGTGTGTAAGGAGGATGGTGAGAGGAAGACGCATGAGAAAAAACCCACATAGCCTGAGACCTACTATGCTACACGGCTTACAAATTATTTAGCTCTCCTAAAATTGAATTAATTAACTTGCCCAAGGTCATCCAAATAGTATATGATTGTAGGATTTGTTTTGTTTTTTTTTTGTTTTGTTTTGTTTTTTTTAATTTTTTTTTATTTGTAAAATGATATATAAATACATATGCATATATGTGCATTTGTTTACATAAATGTTATTATATATATATATACATTTTATAAAGGTGCCTAGATTACCCAAATATTACTCAGAAACTTGATTGTAGGATTTGAATCCAGATTTTCATACTCCAGAGCCCAAGCTCATAACCACTGTGTTCTACTGCCACCTGCAAACTTGTCCATCAGTGCACACACGGGATATTTATATTCAAGTCACTGGTTCAGAGGCAGAAGTTGAAGCTCTCAATGCCAAGCCCTTGCTACCTGGTTTCTTAAACACATCTGTTTCTTATAAAGTTATCATCTCTGCCACCCAGATTTAAAATGGAGTCAGATTTAAAATGGAGAAGTGGATGTAGAAAAAGCTAGCAGGGCAGAATTATGCACATACCTGGGAACTGGTGGTAGTTTCCAAATGTCAGCCCCTGAGCCCTTCAGTCAGGGACCCAGAGAGATATCAAGCATTACTCTGGCAAGAAGAAACTTCACCAGCATCTCAACTTTCCTGAAGAGGGTGCCATGGAATTGTCTGGCCCTCCACTTGTGCCCTCCCGGACTGAGTCTGGATAGGAAAGCACAAGAGATGGGGTGCAGATTGGCAGAGCTGGGAGGTAAGGAGCACCACAGGCATATATTCAGCTAGCTGACATTTGGTGCTCGGGTATGCAGAAATCCGGGCTGCAGATCCCCCCTTAAAATGGAAAAGTTTAAATCACAGTGCCCTGACTGTGCTCCCAATGAAACCAGCTGTACCAAAGATGCACAACATCAGACGCCAGACCAGAAACCTCCCACATATTCTCCAAAAGGAGAAGGTCTGGGGTGGGCCATCTCTCAGAACCAGAGCTATTTGTCTGCACCTGGGCTACCCACTGTCCTCTAAGGCTGGAATTGTAGCTGGAAGATCTTGATCTGCAAAGCAGGAATCCTCTCTTGCAGCACAAATCCCCTCATTCATCGCTCAACCGCAGGAAGCTGGAGCTGCCTCTGCCCCCTTGCTCAGCTTAACTGCACAGGGCAAGGGCTGCAGGTAAGAGCTAGAGGTCTACATGGCCAGCTGAGCTCTACAGCCTCCAGCTGAGGCTTCCCCGCCATTCCACTCTCCCTGCTCTGGTTCACTCAGGCAACTAAGGGGCAGGCTCCTGGTTCCCAGGGAAGGATGTGACACATTGAAGGACTGTGAGCTTAAATGTCAACCCTTTTGACATAAAACCTGAAGGCCTGCTGAAGAATCTCTGACCTCACTCAGCTCAGCCCTTCAGGAAAAAAGGATGATGACTGCGGGGAATCCTCAAAGGGTATCAGGAGACATGAACTCTAATTCCCGATGGTGCCACTTACTTGCTGACGGACTTTGTGCCAGTCACTATATCTCCGAGCCTTACCTCCTTTCACTTGTGAAATAGATACATTATTACCTTTTCCACTTGCCTTTCAGAGTTATGGTGAAGATCAAAGGGCACCTGAGCAAAGCATCAAGGAACTGAGCCAGATGACCTGGATCAAATTCTACACCACCACTTACTAGCTGAATGACTTTGGGAAGTCATTGAACCTTTCTGAGCCTCAATTTTTCCATACCTAAAGCAGAGTCATAGAACATATTTCATAGGGTTATTGTGAAGACTGAATGAGATATTCCATGTAAAGTGCCTTGAACGGTGCTCGGGATTGAGGATATGCTCAGAAAATGTTAGCAATTATTGAAAGGTTTTGTCAACTACATGGTGCTTACAGATGGAAGGAGTTATATTTTTTGACATAGTCTTGGTGTCTAGAATAGTTTATGCCCAAGCATAACAGCAGGAGCTGGGTCCCTGGCTTGATCACAGCCTCAGTCCCTACACTCTCTTGGGACTTTTTCATGATACAATGTCAATCTGGCTTTTTAAAAAAGGAATTTTGCTCCTGCATCCTCTGTCACTATGTTTTATCACCAGCCCACCTTACTACTAATAAAAATGACAAGAACAACAAAAATAGCTGACACTCTGCACCTGGCCCAATGCCAAAAGTCTCACATATTATTTCATCCAATTATTGCAAACCATCCAGTGTTATTACTATTTAACAGATAAGGAAACTGAGGTCCAGAGGGGTCGAGAAATTTGCATAAGGTCAAGTAAGCCTGGAACCTAAACCTTCCTGGACCAGCTTCCATGATTGTACCATGAGGTTAAAATACCTCACATGTCATTGCCTCTGGTGCCAGAGCCCTTTCATGCTTCAACACCTGTCCCATCCCCCTCACGTGTTGTCTGTCCTCAGTCCTCCCTGAGCCTGGCATGGTCCCTGCCAGGTTAGCTTCCTTCCCAGCTCCCATAGCTAAAGACCAAGTCTGTAATCTGTGTCCCTCTCAGTCTTCCCAGCCCTCCACAATAAACCAGCCCATGCCCAGCCAAAGTCCAGATTTGCTCTCTAGGGCTGGATCTAGCTCCCAGAAGTTATGAAAAATTCCTCTAGGAATTATTTCTCAAGGAGTCGTGCACACTCACTTTCAGGGACCACTCCAGCCCCAACTACCACCACCCGCACACTTTCTGCACACTCTCTGGATGAACTGAAACACCCTCCCTTCCATCTCTAGGAATTCTCACGGGGTGCCATTCTTATTCCCAGCTTCTGAAACACTTAGTCTCAAAGCTAAGTATTGGGAGATGGGATTTGCTGACTCGCATCAGTTATCAACTCTTTCCAATCTGTCAATGGCCTTCATCTCTGATGCCAAATATCTGCTTAGGAAGGAAATAAATCAAAGACACTCAGAGTTGGAAGTAACTTTAGAGGTCATTAAATACAACCCTTTACCTGACATTGATCCACCTCTACAGCCTTGCCAATAGCTAGAGCTGATGACAAGGCACAGGGTATTCTAAATCCCCAGGACAGCTCTTTCCAATCCACTGATATCCACCTCTCGGAAATTCCACCCACCCTTTGTGCTCACTCTGCTCTCTGGCCTCACACAGAGAAAGACTCATTCTTTTCTATGATAGGTGCCTAAGTGTCTGAAGACAGCAATCATGCTGCCCCTGAGCCACCCACTTCCCTTTTCAGGCCAAACAGTCTCAGTTCTCCCGTCCACTCCTCGTCATTCATGGTTTCTATGACATATGAGGAGCATCACCCCTGGTCAGCCTAACATCTCTTACTGCCTCCTGCTTTATAGATGGGCCCGAGCCCCTGCCAACAGCAAAGGCAGGAGCCGCCTCCTCATGGCTTAGAGCCAGACAGATGCAGGTTCAGGAAGACATGAAAGTGAAGGCTGGCAGGAGGGTGGGAGAGGGAAGTTTTCAGAGGTGTTGGTAAAGGCATGAGATAGAATGAGAGCAGCCGAGGGCTAAGTAGCAGCTTGGAGAATAGAGGTAGCTCGGCTCTTAGGAGACATATAATCTTGGGCAATGAACTCCAGAGGGGAATGAACCAGCCAGGCCTAGAGTCTTGAATCCTAACCAGAGGAAGAGGCATTTGAATTATCTTAAAAAGCCTTCCTTGAAAATGATGACAGGCCTCTGGTTAAGGAGTGCAGATGAAGTCTGAAGCTAAGAAGATTTTTAAAGTGTGCATTCATTCTTTCTAGGCCAGAATTAGGTCCATATGCTTTGGCCTGTCTCCATGTTACCAAACAAATGGAAAGGCCAAAACTAATCAATACATAGGTTGGACTCCCCAGCAGACCTTGTGATGGAGTTTCTCACACAAGTGGTTTATTGAGGGGGTGCTCTCAAGAAAAGCCTGGAAGGGAGTGAGAGAAGCAAGATAGGGCAGGAGGAAAAGTTTACCAAAGATGTAGCTCTAGGAGAAGTCTAACCTTGGCCTGATCTGCATGAGGAGCTCTGGGATATAAACTGCACCATAATTTGTGAGTCTTAGGCAAGATGGCTGACATTTGGTACTCTTGTGTCAGTGACCACTGGCCAACGGCTGCCCCCAAGTGGCGGGGAGGTGCATAACTTCCCAGACATCTTCAGGAGAAGCAACACCAGTCAGCTAAGGGCACTCCTCCGGCAAAGGATGCTGATAGGAGCTGTTAGCAGTCTGTGCCCACAGCAGCAGTAAAGGGAATCTGGGTGGCACACCAGCAGCATCTGCCTCAGATTCCCTCACATGAGACCAAAGAAGATCCCTGCTCACAACTGCTAGACCAGCGTGGTGCTAACTCTCAGACAGACCAATGAGCTGCAGTCAGGAACCAAAGAGCCTCAGACAGGGTTTTAAGAGTTGGCACGTGTGCCTCTCTTGTCCACCTGCAGCCACTCAGTGGATCTAATGGTGATCACAGGGTGTTTCTGCCTCCACTCTACAGATCTATCCAAATAAGTGAATAAATGAGTAAATAAATAAGTGCCTCTGCTAAGTAAATAACGTGAATAACACTACCCCCCTTCAAACATAAATTTGGGTTTTAGTTTCAGTGAACAAATGTGGGACTGGAAAATAAATTTTGATTATGTTTTATTGCATCAGAATTCTACAGGTTGACATTGGAAATCACATAGCTCAACTGCCTCATTTTACAGATTAGAAAACTGAGGCCCAGAGAGGCAAATTATCTTGCACAAAGCTGTGCAACCCCATCTAGGGAGGTCAATAAATCCAGGCTAATACCTTCCTTCTTTTTTATGCTTTATTTCTTCTAAGTATAAATTTCAATGGCCACTGAGGTCATCAATAGTGAATGTACCTGAGTCATGAGAAAATAAGTGCTGGGAGATGGAAAAATGCTTTAGCATTCTAAGGATGACACTTCTGGGATGTTGTCCCCAAATAAAGCCAATTTGAGAAACAGGTTTCTATCACAGGCTTCACATGTATCAAGCAATGAACATGTTGGACTTCTGAGTGTTGGTGGCAGCTGCTATCCAGTAACCACCAAGCCCCATCTGTCTGGATTGGATTTAAGTCAAATGCATGGAAAAAATGTGATCTATGGAAGGTCAAACTTACAGGGGTGATGTAGACCATTAGTTTCAGGTTACAACAGGTCAAGGACCCTGCTGGTCAAGTTTGACATTTCAACCCAGCTCCATCAAACATAAACACTCAGAAATAAAAGAGAAGGCATACATCAAACTTTCGGATCTCTCTAGACTCAGGCAAGTTTTTGGTCTGAGGGAGGGAATGGGATACTTGGTACTTGGCAATATGGACTCGATGGAGCACCACCTCTGGCAGCATACTTGGGTGCTAAAACTGCTGATTCAGTCTTTAGGGGATTTTTTTTTTAATAGGATCACATTTCAGCTCTTACTATAGGAATCAGTAGTAAACTAGGATTCATTTTACTGAACAATTTATGGAACTTACATCCCCATTAAAGGAAGGACTTTCTGTAGAGAGGGAGAAAGGAACCAGTTCCCAAATTTCAATAAACTCCCAGGTGGTCTTCTTTCTCAGCAATCTAGAGATCAAAGACCTCCCAGGGAAAGAGGTTCAGACAGGCAGATTAACCCAAAGGGCAACTGGACATTAGCTCAGCAACCTGTGCAGTAGCTTCAGCTTTCCTTTGCAAACAGATGGAGTGAGTCATCGTGATAGTCTTACCCTTTCTCACATCAGGGAAACTTCTGAAAGCATTACCTCCAGAAAGCCTACACCCTAAGAAGATCCCAACCAAAGGCCAATACCAAGGAAAAGTATTCATCCAGTTTAGCAGGGTTTGTCTCTCCAAGGACAAGTTAAAGGCTCATAAGACTTTTAACTTCTTAAGGAATATGAGAAATAACCTAATTTACATTAGATTCAATTTAGACCATTTTGACATAGAGTTTAAAGACCTCTCAGGCGGGAGAGGATCAGGGGTCTACACAGCATGATGAAACATGTAGTGTGGATGAGCATGGTGGGAGAAGCAGAGCTGGATATCATCTAGGAGCAGGGTCAGGCCTCAGTCACCTAAATTGATATCAATAGAACACATCTCTGGTGTATCCTAGCAAACATCCAACAAGCAGTGGGACCAAGATGGCTTCAGATAAATGCACAGCTGGACTATTAATAAGGAAAGTAATTAAAGTAATTGATGCTGAGTTGTGAGCTTAAGACCCAAGGAGGTTGAACTATGAGGGGCAGTTGCCATGCCCTCTCACAAATAATCCCTGGGTGCTTCTAACAGATAAAATAAGATATATCAAGCAAAGGGGGTTATTGATCAGATCCACAGAGACATATCTTTAGCTCTTATGTTTACACTAAATAGACTATGAGGAAGTTTCCTAACACCCTGGAGAATACCCAGAGGACCCGAGAAAACAATCTGACATTGATTAGGTGTGTGCTGTAGACCAGACATAGTAGCAGAAGGTGTGATCTTTAGGTGTAGGAATACAAACACATGCACACATTATGTGGTTGAATGGGGATGCTCCCAAAATGCCAAAATAATACATGCACAATTATATCTGGCATGCTTGCTGCATAAAATAAGCCAGACACAAAAGGAAAGACATTACACGATTCCACTTATGAAATAACAAGAATACGCAAATCCATAGGGATAGAAAATAGATTACAGGGTACCAGGGGCAGGAGATGGGTGTGGGGAATGGGTAGTTAAGGTTTATGGGTGCAGAGTTCTGCTTGGGGTGATGGAATGGATGGTGGTGACAGTAACATGACATTGTGAATGTAATTAATGCCACTGAATTGTATGCTTGAAGGTGGCTAAAATGGGAAATGTTGTGTTGTATATATTTTACCACAATAAAAATACTCATATATGTAAATGCATATATATACACACATATAGTATACTTTTATGGGCATTTTTCTTCCTTATTTATTCTTTCCTATACTTCCCAAGTTTTCTCCAATGAGCATGGATTGCTTCTACAATCAGAAACTGTATTATTAAAATAATAACAATAATGGGACAAATCTCAATTCTGGGGTACTCCCAAGGATCTGTGTTGAAAAGGGAAGCCAAGAAATGGCTATTTCACTTTAGATCAACTATCCAGATAAAAACTTCAGACATACTTAACACAACTCTGAAGTCACATTTTGAGAGCTTACTATGTGCTAAGCAGTTCTAGGTCCTGAGGATACAAAGATGAGTAAAGACATCATGACTTACACGGAGGGAAGACAGAAATACGCAATGTGTGAAAATTCTCAGTGGTTAAAAAATTCAGGTGCTGAATTAAATCATCTCTAAGGTCCTTTTAGCCCAAACACTTCATGATTCGAATGCAAGAAAAAGCATAATCTCTGCTCTAACAGAGGAATTTCAAAGGTAGAGGAGGAAGACGTTAATTTATATTATGGTAGCAGGGTGTGGTAGAGTGGCAACGGTTTCCTAGAGAAGACTTCAGTGTTATTAGAAAAGGATTTTAAAGGATGCCTGGGACTCAAATAAGTAAATGGAGAGAGAGGTACAGGAGAAAAGGATTCTGGGTTAGTTCAGGGAACAGCAAGTAACTATTTAATCAACAAACCTTTCCTGGGTACTTCCTGTAGGCAAGCCCCATCCTCGGCATGCTGTATGCAGATCCTGTGTGTAATGAGGCCAGATTCCTGCTGTCAACCAGCCCCTCATCTCGAGGGGATAGGAGCTGGACTATAAGCCCAGTGGTGGCAAGGATCTAGCCTATCTCTATCAGCACTGTATCCTGGGTTTCCTGCATAGAGTAGGTGCTCTATTTGATCAACAGAGGAATGCATGTGTATGAACAAACAGCAGCAGCAATAAAGCTGTACAAGGGCTACATAGGTCACCCAGCCTGTCAGGGGTTGGGGCAGGACATGCTTCCTGGGGGGAGTTTAGGAGTGTGAGCTGGAATCTGGAAGTCAAGATGGTGTGTAAGGAAAGGACATTTAGGTAGAAGAACTTATAGGAACAGAAGTACTGAGAAAAGTGAAGGTACAACATGTGGGAATACAGCAGTTGCCTGTGCTCTGAAGCTGTTGAGGTCACAGTATGGAAAAATGGGAAGGGCACTGGACTGGGAGTCAAGAAAGCCAGCACCTAGCTTGGATTCAGTCAATGGCCCTTGTGGAACACTAAGCAAAGCAAAGGACTTACCCTCTACCAGGCAACTGCCATACACGAGCACTTCACACACTTCATCTCACTGAATTAGTGCAACCCTGAGTGGTAAGAATTGCTGTTCCTATTTTAGAGATGGGGAAACTGAGTAAGAAACTTGACCCAAGATTATACAAGGAGTAGGTGGAAGAGCTGGAATTCCAACTTGGATTTCTCCCCAAAGCCCACCTTCTTCACACTTGCGCTCTCTGTGTAATAGGAGGCGATCAGCAAAGTCCCCATCTAGCCTTGTGCAAGAATTCCAAAGATGTGAGCCTCCTAAGGCCTAACCCCCACTGTCTCTATAATGCTATGTGATGTAGATTAATGCAATTCATATAAGTGCCTCTAACAAGATCTCATTGTGGAGAGACTTTCTTTTAGTAGGAAAGAAAAAATACCTTTCCTTAAAAAGTCTCAAGTTCAAAGTACAAATACAACACAACCATGGAAATCAGGTTAAAACTGAATTGCCATTTGCATTCCTGAACTTGAAGGCAGATGAACTCCAATGAGATGAGCAGAGAAACACTGTGAAACAGTCACGGGCTAGTTACAAACAGTGGAGGGGGGGGTGACATCTGCCAGCAATAGTTAGCTATTGAACCCTACTGCAATGTCCACTCTGAAAAACCCCATCTCAGTGAGGTTGTGCTTTTTAATCTTATGCTCCAAACAGAAAACAGCCAGCTCTCCCTTCCTGGTTTCATCCTTCACAGCATCACTCATCAAGCTTGACTCCTATGGTAGGCTGCGAACAGGGCAGGTAGGCTGGACAATCATAACCTTCCTGCTAATACTGGAAAATCCCTCTTTACATCTGTACAGCTGTCACAATGTACAGAAAGACTTTTACATATATGTCTCACATGTTTGAACCTCCCAACCACCCTGTGAGTTAGTTATATATTACTATTACATGTCAGATATACAAGCAGAGACCTAGGGAGGATACTTAATACTACCCAGGGAATAAGTTAGAAAATGATGGCGCTGGGCTGCAAATCCATGTCTTCCTACTTCTAACCTTGCACTCTGACTTAGCGTCCAACATCATGGCTGAGCACCTCCCCAGCCTTCCTTAATCCCATCCAACCCCCACACACACCCCTTTCCTTCCACTCAAGTCAAGGAGGCAATCTCCCCCGAGGAGACACCATGACATCAAAGCCCTCTTCTGCTTCCCCAGGAAGGAAAAGTGGTACCTAGTCAAAGTCAGGTTGTCTCTAGGGAGGGCTAAGAGTGTACCTGCAGGAGCACTGAGCACACTTGTTTACATGACAGTGGGCATTCCACACCTGGCTTCCTGGGGACTTTGAACCTCCATAAACAGCTTTCTTGCACTCTGCTAAAAGCACAGCTCATGCACTAATTAAAGGGTATTATGCCCTTCAATGCACACCAGCTAGGAACTTGGAATAAGAAAGTTTATGCTAAACCATCGGTCCTGAAGATGCCACCAGGTTTGTCACCATAAAAAAAAAGAAAAGCAGAAAAAGCGGTCTACCTGTGACACCCCTCCCCCAAACTTAACTTCTCTAATAACTCAGCCACATGCTCAGAGAAAGAAATCACCTAGCATAGTACAACTCAGGCAGAGCCTAGTAAATCAGCCAAAGTGGAGAGGAATGCTCAGGGGAGAAAATGAACAAGAGAGATGACCAGTGCATTGGCTTCTTGGCAACCACCTGCCCAGGCTCCCTGCTCTCTTCCGGTGTGGGGGCCCGAGCATCCATGTACATACACCTCTAGCCAAAAGGAGACAGGGAGATAAAGAGTGAGTGGGCAAGATCACTCCTCACTTCATGGGCTAGGAGCAAGCTTGGCATCAGGTTACCGCTTGTTGAGGCTCAGCAGGCTGTGCAATATGAGGCCCTGGTGGGGCAGCTCAGCCCCCCACCTGGGGCCTCCTCTAACTTTCCTGCAGTGTGTTCCCATTTGGACACTCTTGACCAGCTTGAAGATGCAGCCCTGATGCTCACCCCCTTTGCAACCCAGGAGAGCTCATACACAGAGGCTCAGTCCAAGGAGGGACACTCAACCAGATCAGTCTTGAACGTGGTGAAAAGAGCAGATCATGATGTGCCACTTACTGAGTAATCAACCTCATCCAAAGACAGCCTCACTACTTGGGAGACACCGTGACCTTTGGCCTCTTGGGACACAGAAACTCAAATGATGGGCCAAGTGCAAATCAGAGGTCAAAGAACCTTTCCTCTAAATGGAACTTGGTCATAAATTCACAGAGAGCCACTAATTGGACATGAGGATACTTGAGAGCTCAGTCCAGAGTCTGCTGCTTATTGCCTTTTCTCTCTGTGTCACCCTCTCTTGGTTGTCTTTTCTTGCCCTGCTCTTCCACGTGTGCTCAGGCAGACAGGAATGTCTGAGTGTATATACAAGGAGCATGGTGCCGTGGTGAAGCCGAGCGTTGCCACAGCACTAAGGGAGTGGAATACAGTGATGGTTTCAGCAACTAGGAATTAGGCATTTTCCCCACTTCCCTGCAAGCCACTAAGACATCATTTGTGCACTACATGTTTTAGGATCCCGTTTGCCCCATTTAGAACGGCTTCCAATACTGCTGCCCCCTGCCCCCAGCTCAGACATGCTTCTTCTTTAGCATACACTACTGCTGATTTTGCTGTGCTCTTCCTCACAATGTTTAAAACAGATCATACAAAATAGCTCCCCGCCAGGAAGCAGCTCCAGCACATAGGGATGCGAGAGGCAATGCCCCTGGCACTCTGGGCTTTTCCAGAATCAGAGACAGCTAACAGCAAGCACAGAGGCTGCTGGCAGAGACTGGTTGTAGCATTAAAAGAAACTCAGAGCAAGAGGCTGGTAGGCAGTGAATTTGAGAGGGGGCGGGGAACGGATGCACCATGGGAAAAGTAGAGCTTGTCTTCATTAGGCAGAGGACCCCAGACAAGTGCTGACAACAGAGCCCATGCCCTTTGCAACCGCTGCACCTGCCATCCTGAAATTACAATTGCATCTTGGCTCAAGCCTCAGAGACTCAAAGCTCCCACTGCTCCCGAAGGCAGCAACGGGAGAAGCAGCCACGCTGGACTTCCAGAGGGTCCCACAGCCCCTGATGGCCCAGACTTGCCTGGCTGCAAGGACATTTCTGCAGCTGCTGTTTGTCCTATTATGCCGAGCTACGCCTAGGAGCCCACTAATTGGGCAAACAGAGAGCAGCAACGGCTCACCTCCCATTCTTCCCTAATCTGCCCCCATCCTGAACGTGAGCCACATCCCCCTCCAGTTTTCCTCTTTACTCAGCTCTGTACGCCTCCTCCAGGCTTTCCAATCCCACAGCTGCTCGCCCCCTCCCCACACCACTCCCTTCGTATCCACATTAACTGAGTGTACATACAGCAAACCGAGGCTTTAGTTTCAAGCTGAAGCTCCCAGACAAGCCAGCCGGGTCTGCTTCACCTGACCATCGTGCACACGTGCCTCCACCCAGGCCTCCTCTCTGACCCCGACATCCTGGAGCATCTCTGCTTCCAACCTGCCAGCAGATCAGATGGAGACCCAGGGTCCCCGGCCTCTCCTCTCTCCACACGGAGTTCATAATCCACCAAGAAGAGGAAGCAAAGAGCCTTCACACCTTTACAGCGTCACCTGCTCCAGTAAGCTCCCAAAGCCACTGGAGCCACCCAGGCTGCCTGGGGCCCCACACCCCCTTCTCTGGCAGCTTTAGCTCCAGCCCAGCCCACAGGATGCAGTGCCTGATGCCACTTCCGAGCAGGGAGAGAGAGAAAGAGAAAATGTCACCTCGTCAATGACAAGCTGTTCCAATCACACAGCTTGGACACCAAGTGCCCTGGACAATGACGACCCCAGCCTCTTCCCTCTGGATGGAAGGAAGCCAACTCAGTATATCTGGGGAAGTGATCCCCCACGGCAAGCACCCCTGCTCATCCTCCATGTCTGAACAGACAACAGTGCTCCATCCCAGCAGGCAGCCTTCCTACAACCAGTTCCAACGGCTCTGGCCACTACCCTCTTGGCCTTCAACTGAGGCATCGCCCTCTCTCCTGCTCCGAAGCACAGAGAGACCCCAAACCAAGGGGGAGACCACCGGCGCACCACTTCTCAAGAGGCTCAAACAGAAGAGTGAGCTAAAAGCCAAGTACTCACTGTGGTGAAGTCTTGGTGGCCACACTCCTGCCCTTTGAACTTGCAGTACAGCATCATATCCTTCAGGTCATGGCCCACGCGATGCAGGAACTCCAGCATGCTGAACTGCTTGGGTCTGTAGTGTTTGAAGTTGGCCTTCTGCCTCAGGGCCTCCAGCACCAAGGGGTCAGCCAGGTGGGCGTCCGGGATCTGCAGGTTGACGTCGAGCAGCGCCAGCAGCTCCCCCGCATGGTACAGGTCGTTGGTGGTGAGCCTGGAGAACCGGAAGCCATTGAGGTTGCAGAGGGTCACAGCTGGGAAGACCAGGCTTTGGGCCACCACCTCATCCACCTTGGTGACGTGCTGGTAGGAGAAGTAGTAGGACACCCTCTCCGAGCTCTCCACCAGCAGCAGGCCCAGGGAACCCACGAAGGCCGCAGCCCAGAGCACCCGCCGGATGGTCAGCGGCCCATACACGAAGATGTGGCGGATGCCGTGGAGGGTGGAGGTGTTGGCGAAGATCTGGAGGCTAGAGGGCTGCAGGCTGCCCTCGCTGGGGCTCTCCTTGAGGTCCATCGGGACCCTGTGCAGTTCCGCAACTGGCTTCAGGTTGATCAAATTTCAGGGAAGAGTTTCCAGTCCTCTGGGCTGTGCTTAAACCTTGACGTTCAAGAGAGAATACAAGGCAAGCATCAGGCTAGACGCCGTGAGTTTATCTTGAGAGCCCAGCCGCACACTGGCAGGGGTGAGTGTTTATATAAAACCCATTCAAACTCTAGCTCCTGATTTTTTCCAGGCGATAAGGAGGGCTGGTTTTATTTAGGGAGACACCAAGGTGATGTGGAAGAGATGTGGGTGGGAAGGGAGAGCTTAGCCAATGGAAATAAAGTCCTCCCCCCTACACACGCCACTAGAGACAAGATTAAAAGCGAGAGCGAGGGAGAAAATGCTTAAAACAAGTCGCTCGGCAGCTCGGAGCCTGTTAACCAGTGCATAATGCCCCGTGTTAAGCGTGCCCCGCCCGGGGGGACGCGAGGGCAGCTGCGCTGATGCACTGCGGTCCGTCCGCGCGGCACTGCCTTACAGCCGCCGCCGCCGCGGCTCCCTTCTTTTCCCCGTGATGTTTTGGACTCCAGATTCCGTTTCTCGCCGCCGGTCTGCGTCCCTCTTCTCCTCCTCCTCCAGGCCCCCTTTTTTGGGCGGAATTCCAAATGCCGGCGGCCGCGACTAGCGCCTGGGAGAGGAGGCAGCGCGCTGCCACGGAGAGGCGAGGACCGGGGAGGCTGGGGCAGGGAGCAGGGGGCTCAGACAGGGAGACGCGTTTCTCCGCCGCCTCCCGGAAGAAACGGGAGACCCAGAGGGAGCAGGGCGAGCCTGCCTCCCTCACCCCCTACTCCCACTAGGCTGCTTCAGGGGAGGGAGGGGGCGAGGGAGAAAGGGCTGGTGGGGGCTGGGGAGCCGACGAAAGTTTCTTTTTGGCATTTTTTGGAGGAAGCTAGTGGGGGCTTCTCACTCAAGGTGGAGAACCATCGCTGGAAGTGAAGACATGATACCCTGCCCCCATAGATGGCAGGAAGGCAGGTGATCCACTCGGATGAGCCAGGTATGCAGATGGAGGCAACATTCCTTTGCACGGATGAGGGCTCCCATGGCAGACCCAACCTGAGGTCTCCAGAGGGAGATGCTGAAAATGGGAAGGAAAGAGAGCATGTAAAACCATAGTGCTCCTGATGCTAGAGGGGAGATGGACGTTCCATCTCCAGGGAGCAAAGGGGACCCTCCTGAGGCAGAAAAGCCAAGTGCCTCTAGGAGACCCAGAGAAAGAGCAACAAGTCGCCCCACCCCCATGTAGCTGTCAGGAGATTCCTGTTTAAAAGAAAGACAGCTGGGACTCCAGGTAGTGCTGGCTGCATTTCATTTGGGCAGGGGGGCGGGGGGGGTGTGCATTTGTGTGTGTGCGTGTGTGAGTGTGTTCTGCTCCAAGATTTGCCAGATGGAAGCACAGCTGGAGCTATAGGTGGGATTGCTTTCAGCCACCTACCTCCTTTTTCCTGGAAATTAGCCTACTCTAGCAAGTGGGTGTGGCTGGCCCAGTACCTGGGATCAAATGGCTGGAACCTATTGAGTCAGTGATTTAGAATGGGGGAATGAAACAGAAAGTTTGTGTGGCTAACCACTGCCACACTGGGGCAGAGCCACAGGGAGGCACCTTGTTGAGCCAACCTTGTGTCCCCAGCGCATCCCGGGCTTAATTAAAGCTCCCTGGAAGATGATTGAGAGGGCAGCTTAGAGCGTGGCCCTCTTGGTTGATATCTGCTCTGAAATATTCTTCTATCCCATCTGGCCTCTTGCTAAACCACATCCAAGCTGAAAGCAGTGTCCGTATGCACTCGGAGGCAACGTGTGGCATTTAAAAGGTGGTTTATTGATCCTGGGAGCTCAAACAGCAGACACATCACAAGTAGGCACCAATGGCAAAAAGCTGATCAACTTCATGCATATGGTAATCCAGAGTTCCTGACTCCTGTCTGGAGGGCTGCCTAGATGAAGCACAGGGTTTTCAAAGCAAGGGAGCCAAAATTAACTCAGGATCTATCCTGTGTCAGGCCCTGTGTTAGAGTGTCATATCATCTCACTTAACCCTCTCAACAACCTCAACAGGTTCTTGTTATTACCCCCACTGTACAGATGAGAAAACTGAGGGTCAGAAAATAAAGTGCCATGTCCCGGTTACACAGCTCATAGTAAGTGCCAGAGCTGGGACTTGAACTCAGGCATAGTTGCCTCCAAAACACAGTTTCAAAAAGCAAACCCAAAGCACTGCTTCTCACATTTAGGAAGGTGATAAGTATTTTTAAGTCTCCTCCTCCATTACACACACACACACACACACACACACACACACACACACCAGTCCCTCCTCACCTCAAAGCCTATCCCCTTACACACATATCAAACAGCACTGCACCTTCTCTCTACCAAGCCACATCACTTTTCTCCATTTTTTTTTTTCACAGCTCAATGCCCCCCTTACAGGAAGACTCTCTAATCTTTGATCAGCAGCCTGTTCAATAAATATGTTGAGCTCTAACTCAGTACAAGGCACTGTATTGGCTTTGGGGAAACAAAGATGAATGACACACATTTCTTGCCCTTGATAACTCGAGGTGCAATGGAGGTGGAGGCAGAGAGAGAGAAGTATGCACACATGCCCCTGCACTAGAGCACGGAGAGGGAGAGAAGCCATATTGCTCATGGCTTCCTTATATTCACAATGCCAAGCTGGAAACCAAGCTCCTCCATGCCCACCATCTTCCATCCACTCCACCATCCTCCCCACCAACTCACATCTTCTCTTCTCCATGAAACGTCTTATTTTCTGTCAAGCCACAGCCCAGACATTTTACTCTTGTGTGCAGAGGTGGATCTCAGAGCCTCCCACGTTAAACTGGCTTTTTGTCACCCACCTCCCCTTTGGTTTGTTTGGAGGATTACAAGCAAAGCATGGTAGCATATGTGGTGGAGTCACACAGACCTGAGTTTGAATCTCCAGTCTCCTCTGCCTGTTATTGTTCTGTGACCTTGGGTAAGTTACTAAATCTCTCTGAACTCCAGTTTCCTCACTTCCAAATGGGATTAATGCCTCCCTCATAGGATATGTCTGGCACAAGGTAGACACTTGGCAATTGATACTTCCTCTTGAGAATGTTGGCTTCCCTTCCAGTTGATTGGGAAACCATTCAGAGCTCTGGAAGGAGCCATTCACCCAGACACTGTATGTCTGAAAGTGTCACCATCCCCACAGCAGGCCAAGGGGATAGAGGCTCTTCCAGGCCAGGGTCAAACACACTCCAAACTCAGACGTCTGCTTCCTTCCATGGCCTCAAGGTCTTCTGAAGTGGCCCTTTGGACTAGAGCTTTCCCAAGTGAGCACTTCGGGGTGGGGTGGAAGGACTAGAGGAAAAGAGCCATAATGGTTGATTTCATTACTCAGCACCTGGCTCTGTGCTCAACCTCTTACCGACAGTATCTCATGTAGTCTTCACAGCAACCCTGAGTAGAGAGTGCTACCAAGCTTGTTTTACAGATGAGAAGCCCAGGCTGAAGAGAGGCAAGCTACCTTGCCCAAGGTCCCACAGCTAAAACATGGCAGCCCAAACCTAAGTATGTCTGGGTCTAGAGGATATGTTCCATGACCCCAAGACAAATGCATCAACAAGATCTCAATAGTGCAGACACCATCATGGTGCCAACTTTGAACAAGAAACATCTGAGTTATAGAATATCCTTCAGGAAGTACTGCCATATCATCTACTAGCATCGATAGAAATTCAACTTAATGGCTGATAAGATGTTTCTACAAAGCTCTTCTTAAGGATCTCCTTTAATACATAAGACTCATTTGCAATTAGCAGCTATGGTTTACATAAAAACATCAGATATACCATGACCCTTAAAAATAATTTTGTGCGATTCAGTTGGTTAAACATTCCCCTCTTCGAGTCAGATTTATAACACCTATTTGCCTAGTGCTGTGAGTATGTGTAGGGGATATGGTATTGGGTTTAGAGGGGGTCTACTTGCATCAGATTTTAGGCATCACCCAAATTGTATGCAATCACCACCTTTTTGATGAAGGCAAACGGTTAACTGTAGGCCTAAAAGTGAAAGAACTTTCCAGATAAGTACATTTGAAAATAGGGCAATTTAACTTCTTATTAGACTGACCATGGGCCCAGATATTTGCTTCAGAATGTACTCTCTCTGTTGTCAATTTATTCACTTATGAATAAGCAAATGAGCGCATGGATGAATTTACATTCGGAAACTAAGGCTGCTGCTCTGAGATGAAAGGATGAAGACCCTCTCCTACCCCTGGGAAACCTGGCCTCTGCCCTGAGCACAGATTCTGGGGAAGGGGAGGAGCTCAGAGTCCAGCCTCCTGCCTCCTGCAAATAGCGGCAGGCAGGAGAGTTAGGAGGGCTGAGATCCACAATCAGCTGGAATGCTAATCTGCTACTTAACAGGTGCTAGATACAAGCCGCTGCCACCACCACCCTCTAATTAAAAAGGAAAAAAAAAAAAAAGGATGACAAATGTTCTTTTCTAAAATACAGATGGCATCATTTTATTATTTCAAACTAGGAGTGTCCTTAACATACAACTTTTCCTCCTGGCTCCTCATTGCCATAAAGAAGGATTAAAGATCAACTGTTGTAAACCCAAAGTATTTGTTGTTTTATAAAACCTCATAGGACAACTATTCCTGTTTAGTCACCTCAGTATACACTTAGCATATAATTTGCCAAGAAAGGTATACCAAAGGGGGGCATTAAGCAAAGCTCAGCATTTAATGGGTGTTTTATTAAGATTTTGCTTATATTTGTTTTATTTTTTCTTTCCACATGAAAACTGCAGAAACCATTCCACACTGAGTGGATTTTGGGGGCTTGGCTGACAGTTGTGCTGAGCCCTAGAATGGATTTAACCTGCTGTGTTGCCTTCAGAAAACCATGTCACATCTCTGTGTTCTTTCCGCACTTGTGCTAAATCATCCCTAAGGCCTTCCCCTGCACCAGCTTTCTTCAGTGCTGCAATTTGACACCAGCCTTGACCAAATCATAAACGCCCAGTTAATGGGATAAAAATGAGTTGGAATCTGGGATTCCGGTCATTAACCCCATGTCACCATCTGCTGGAGCAGTGTGATCACAGGGCCAGGTGAATTAGAATTGCCTGATGCTTGTTCAACATACAGATACCTGCCCATTTCCCCTTCCCTACCTACCCCCCTCCCACTGACTCAGAATCTGTGGGCTGGGACCCCTCACAGAGTCAGCCACCATGCTCCATAGGCCTGGCCGCTAACTCTTCCTATTTATCAACATGCCAAGGTGGTTTCTGACTCAGGAGTTTTGTACTTGCATTTCCCTCTGCCTGGAAAGATTTTCCCTAAGGCTGGCTTCTCCTGGTATCTCACCTCCACAGAGGCTCTGCTGACCACCCTTTCTCCACTCACTGTCACATCACATGCTTTCTTTTCTTCTCAGCACTAGTCATTTGCTGAAATCTGTCTCATTGCTTGTGAATTGTCTGTTGCCTCTGGGGAATGTCCCCCTCCCTCTTCTACCTTCTGCTCCCCCACCCCAGAGAACCGAGACCCTGCCTGGCTTTTTGGTGATTGTAGCCCTAGCATGAGGCACTCTGCAGTGCTCAGTGGTGTAAAAAGGAGCACATGGAGGAGTGACACTGAGGCGGCATCTCTGACATGCAAGGAACAGGACCACCTTTAGCCAAGGGGAACCATGGGCCACCCTGAGCCAGGTTCCTGGGGAACTCTGAGCCTAGCTTCCCATCTCCTGCCTCTGAGCCCCGCCCACTGCTCCCCTGGCACCTGGGAAAGACCTCGATGGAGTAAAAGCCAGTGCAGGGCCAGCAAGGTTCTTCTCACCCAGAGAATCTCAGCCAAGCTCCTTTGAATGGAAAAGCCTGGCCTTGGGGACTGTCTACAACAAAATGGATGCAAGTGAGAGTAAAGGTTAGTTATGAACTGAGTGCTGTTTACCTATTGATCAAAGAGTTCATGTGTCTTCACTTCCACGGGCTGTGAATGGACAGCTGGTCTTGATGCTTTAAATATAGGCTTCTCTCTACTTTCCTAATCTAACAGGAAAATGACCTCATAAAGGAATAACATAAGCAGTAGGAGTTTAATAAATGCTTTCTGAATGTAGAATAATGAATAGAATTCACAAGAGGACCTCCAAACCATTCCTCACCCTCAATTGCTCATCCTTTCTTTATCAAAAATTAGTTCTGTTGAGGGTGGGGTGGTGTATGGGATCCTGTATTTTATGCATGATTGTTCTGTAAATCCACAACTTCTCTAATAAAGAAAAAAAATAGTTGTGTAGGAGTATTCACCCTTTAGTACAGACTCAGTAACTTTTAACTTTCTCTTACTTTGCTTCAAATGAGACACTTGCAGCCTCTCAGTCATGTGAGCTGACGCCCTGCCAGGAGGGGCCGAGCCAGCTTTTGGGCCATGCCTGACCACGGCCACCTTTCTCCTGAAAGGCCCTTCGTCCAGCACCTCCGTGTAAAGACTCAGAATTCCCCTCTTGTATGAAAAGGAAGGCTGTCTCAAATCTATTCCATGGGCAAAAGAAGGTGCCCAGGGCCAGGAGGCCGGGTAGGGTTTTTCAGATCTTATTTCATGTCACTTCCCTTCTCCTGAAGGACGTAAAATTCTGCCCCACCCAATCCCATTTCTGTCTAACTCTGTTTTATGTTTCCTTTCTCTAAATATCTTTTATCTCATTCTTTTTCTTTATGTGCTTTCCTCTTTTAGCCTTCTGCCTCTTTTTGCCCTGGGAAGGAAGTAGAGGAAAGAAACCATTGCTGTTTGTTTTCTCTGTCACTCAAACCCTGGCGCTAACTGCTTCACAAATAAGGGAAAACGAACAGAGAAGCCTTGAAGCCAAAAATTGACAGACAGGCTTTCAACAAAAACTTTATTAGCACACCTTGGCCATAGGTAAGCTGGCACTCTCTAGAAGGGGAATACCAGTGAAAGAAAAACAGTGCTAGTTTGTCCTTGCATGCTTCTGAGTGGACCTTCCTCTCCCCCTTGTGTTTCACATGTGTCATGACAACTGCTTCTGTCTGGATAGCAAGTCCTGTTGTTTTGGTGGTGGTGGTATTTTAGCACAGCTTGACCGCTTTGCGATGGAACTGGAACTCAGATCCAGGTTTCCCAAATCCAAATTTCATGTTCTTTCTACTCTACCATTATTCTAATCAAGGTGTCTACCCAGACACCTCCCAGAGCTACAACACAGTCTAGCAATGCCATATTGATGGGTCATGACAGTAAGAGAGAAGAGAGAAGAGGGAAAAAAAAGAATATCGAGGAGTGGATAGGGCAGGAGAGAAGGAGCCTCCGGGAAGCTACAGAATTTCGCCAGAGGGCCAATAAGGAGGAGGTCCTTTCAAGACTGTGTCCTTATGCATGTGTCATCTAAAGAGCCATAGAAGAGGCACCAGAGACCGAATTTATAAGAGCTTTCAGTTGAAGGAGTGAAAGGAGGTAAATGTATTTTTCCTCTAACTCTTTGTGTGTGTTATATGCACACACACACACACACACACACACACACACACACACAATCTCTATGTCTGTTTTCTGTTTCTGATTGTGCATTCAATTTAGCAAGGATTTACCACTCTTTTAGTTTGCTAAGCTGCTAAAAGCAGATACCATAAAAATAGGTTGGCTTTTAACAATGGGAATGTATTAGCTTACAGTTTTGAGGCTGAGAAAAATGTCCAAATCAAGTCATCAGCAAGGCGATGCTTTCTTCTCAAAGACTGGCTGCCAGCAATCCTGGGCTCCTCTGCCACATGGCAAGGCACATGGCCATGTCTGCTGGTCTCTCTCTTCTCTTCCGGGTTTTGTTGCTTTCACCTTCTTGCTTCTGTGGCTTTCTCTCACTCTTGCTCTTGCTCTCTCTCCCTCCCATTTATGAAGGGCTCCAGTAAGAGGATTAAGACCTATCCTGGGCCATGCCTTAACTGAAGTAACCTCATCAAAATGTCCTACTTACATTAGGTTTACACTCACAGTATGGATTAGCTTTAAGAACATGATTTTCTGGGGAACATACAGTTCCAAATCACCATAACCTCCTACCAATTTTGGTTTGGGTGCTTTGTTAGAGCAATGTGAGAGAATACCAACATCTTATTGCTCTCAGAGCTTCCTGGGAGGTGGGCAGGGCAAGGTCACCAAGCCTGGTATGGAGAGAACTCGATAGGAAGGTATCAGGAGACCTGGGCTCTCGTCCAGCTTCTATCAGTATTTATCTGGGCTTCTGTTTCCTCCTCTGGCAAACACAGGAGCCAGATGATTTCTGAGGTCTATTGCAGACCTAACCCTCAATAGTTCTGTGAACAGTTACTCTTTGGGCTGGAGCTCTGGAAATTTCTGCCTCTTCATTGTAACTGTATTCATCTGTGAGGGTTGAAAAGTGAGGACCATCTCCAATGAAAGCCATTTGTTCTTGGAGTATGAACTACCTTAACCCAGTCACTCATCAGTGCCTTCCTACAAGAGCCCCTCCCTCTTTCCTGAACAAATGACCCTCAGTGCCTCTCAACCAAACTCTGAAACCAAACTGCCAACCCCTCTAAGGTAGGTATTTATTTTTTACCCTAATTGAGCATGTTCTGAGTGTAAAGACATAGTACTACACATCAAGAGAGACTCAAAGATGAATCAGGCAGTACCTTCCATCCAAGGAGTTTGCAGGTGGATGAGCAACACTGATATATATATACACTCAGTCAAGGAAATCAATCTGTTGTGGTGTTGGCATGTGTGTGCCTTGTACTAAGACGAGACTGAGAGTAGAATTAGCTTCCAGGTTCCAATTCTAGTGCTATGGTTGACATTAAGGTATTCTATCACTCTCTCCACCATGGCTAGCTTTATTGCTCAGTGTAGACACTTGCATGCTAAGTATTATGCCAAAATTTTACATGAATTATTACATGAATTACCTCAACACTATTGATATTTTGATCTGGATAACTCATTGTTGGGGTGAGGGGAGACTGTTCTGTGCATTGTTAGATGCCTAGCAGCATCCACGGCCTCTACCCAATAGATGCCAGCACCACACATACACCCCAACTGTGGCAACCAAAAGTGTCTTCAGACATGACCAAATGTTCCCTGAGGGACAAAACCATCCCCAGTTGCAAACCACTGAGTGAACTCGAACCCTGACCAGTGAGGTAGGTACTGTTATCACCTCTATTTTATATCTATGCACTCCCTAAACTGAGGTGTAGAGGTTAGACCATGCGTCCAAGGCCACACAGCTGGGAAGAGCGGGGAGCGAGCCAACCTGCTTCCAGAACCCACATGCTTCCGTCTTTCATGCATTGCCCATCATCCTTATGCATAGTGCTGAGGACTTGCTAATGTTCAATAAATCCATACAAAGATACCATTACAATAGCGATCCCTTCCATCTGTACTATACCTCACTACCTGACCTTACAGAGCCAGATCTTACAATAACGCTTGTACCTTGTACCTTGCAACAACCAACCTTCAGGGTAGGTCTTGCTCTTGTTTCATAAATGAGCACATTGAGATCTGGACTGGGCAAGAAAAATTGTCCCAAGTCATAAAGCAGAGAAGCCACCAGAGTCTGGGCTTGGGCCCAGGTCTTGTAATCCTATTCGCTCTGAGAGTTGAGTAAACACCGATTAAACTACAGGAGGCAGGAAGGAGACTTAGTACAAAATAAATGCAAATCCAGGATGATGGACATATCTAGGGGATAAATTATTATGTGATAGTATAAAAATAGATCAAGAGAGAGCACATGAAATTACAAGCCTGACTGTGTAAGAGACAGGAAAGGTGCATGACGAGCATTGGGGTACATTAAATTAACTTTGCTGGGAAAACATTCAGAGGCCGCCACCTGAAACCAAAACATTCACCATCTTCACTTAAAGTAACAATACATGCAGTCCCAGAAGGAGGCGTTATAATCCAATAGAGCTTGAAATCATTGATTAAAACAGCCAGTGCGCAAATGCTTTGATGGGCAATCTCAACTCCACGGCGTGCATAGAGTAACCACGCATGTGTTTGTGCCTCACGTGGGTTCTGTGGACTGCTTGCCCACTGACACGGTTATATCCGACTCATTTCTCTTACTGATGAGGTTTTCATGGAGGGAAGGGAATCAACATGTATTAGAAGCTGTCATCTCATTTAGTCCTGCAACGTTGTACTGTCCATTTTACAGATGAGGAGATTAAGGCTTAAAAAGCTGAAATAAATTGGCCGTGGTCACGCTATTGGTATGGAAGTGAGGTTCAGGTAAGCGTCCAGCATGCTTGAATCATGCTACTGTCCGAGTGCCTTGTGAGACAGGGAGTGCCGTGTTGAAGGCTTTATTAGGTACTGGTGACAGGCAGCTGTGACTTTAGATCCCAGGTCTGCCACACACTAGCCCTGTTACTCAAAGCAGGCTATTTAACTTGCCTAAGCCTGGGTTTACTTGTTTGTAAAATGGGGATAGTAAAAGTAGCCACCTCATAGGGCAGTTGGGAGGATCTGATGAGTTAAAATGTAAAAGCACTAGTAAATACCTAATAACCACTTAGTAATTGTAAGCTGTCATTATCAATACTGTTACTATTATTACTACTCTTGTCCAAAGGAGATCCAGGTGACACAGAGCTACCCCCTGTGGACTCAACTTTCTTTGGTCCCCATGCCACCCATCCTATCCCCATGCAAAATGGGAAGTTTACAGTCGTGAACCAGGGTATAAATGTGAGACTTAGCATCACACAGCAGACAAGTAATGCGATTTAAATATTCATAAGCAGGGGGCCAACCAGGTCCCATGGGACAAGAAGAGGCCTCTCACAGCAGGTTTCAGGGGCATTTTCCCTTCGAATGACATGGTCACTTACACCTTGTTAAGCATTGCTCAAAGGTCCTCCCTACCACATGCCTACTGTGATTCTGAGCTTCCCCTCTTTTGAAGGACCACCGTAGGACAAGAATCTATACTTTAAACCCTAGGTTTACTTAAGTCCAGAAAGAGCCTGTTATCTCATAAAAGAATCTTACTTTGCTTTCAAAAGAAACAGCCAGTGCTCACTGGGCTTCAGCTGTTTTCACATCCATTTTTATCTTGAAATGCAACAGCCCTGCAGATATTGTCATCCCCGGCTGACAGGTGATGCACCTGAGGCACTTGGAACCTAATTCATCTGTTCATGGTTTTGATGGAATTTTGAGCATTAGGAAATAGGTGAGTGTTTCCAGATCTCAGAAATCTTCATGCCAGAACCCTTCCTAAATGGGTTTATACGTGGTTGGGGAGAAGAAGAAGGTTTGAGGGGCTCATCTGTCTGAATAGGAAATGGGAGAAACAGGAAAGAATTATTGGCTTCCCCACCTCAGAGTAAAATCCAAAGTCCTTGCAATGCCTGCATCTCTCAGTATAACATGTCAGATTTGTTACTTAATTCTCTCCTCTATTGTCTGCCTCCCCAATTAGAATAGGAGCTCCTGGGAGATAGTTTTGAGCTGCCTCATTCACTGCAGTTTCCTAGCACCTAAGCCATGGTAGAAGTTCCATCCATAATTATTGAATTAATGAATGAGACTTAAACTATTATGCTGCTTTGTTTCCTAAAAATGCTCTTCAGGTCTTTTAGTCTTCATGTAAACAGAAATATGCAGTCAGGGGTGGAAGAATTTCTTTAAGAAGAAATGAAGTCAGTTCTATAGTGTCTGAATGCCTCATTGTATATATATATATATATATATATTTTTTTTTTTTTTTCTCTCAAACAGTAGAATTGACCTGCTAACTATGAGTTATTTGAGGTCAGGCAGGCAACATGTCTTATTGAGTATTCTATTCTCAAAACCTAGTGGAAAGCATCAAAGATGCTAAAAACTATTTAGAAAAAAAGTGTGGCCTCAAAGAAACAAAGCTTCCACACATATGCATACTTTGATTTGTATATTCACTGATTTACTGCAATGTACCAGGGCCTTGGGTATAATATGAGCAAGACAATTACGGTCCCCACTCTCTCAGGACTCAGTCTACCTAGTGCTTATGCAATGAGTTTCCAATAGTCATGCATTCTCTGATATCGCAAGACGGACCACGGGCCCTGTAAAAAAATAAAAGGCCTTAATGTTTGCACTCCTTGTGTTTCTTGCCAAAATGGACCAGAAACTCCTAGCAATTATGTTGAAGCCATCACTGCAAAGCCGATTCACTTCCAGAGTTACAATTGTACTCTAGGAGCTTGAGCTACACTCCAGAGGGATCATTAGTGGCTATAGACCCAGTATTGAGGGCAGCGATGTCATTTCCAGTCTGGATGCCCTCAGTCAAGTGTGATAGCAGGAAATGGGGGTCAAAAAATTAACCTCATGTGATTTTGTCAGCACTCCTTGAAAAAAATCACCCATATGCACTTAATGTTTCATCCGGTTGAATAATCTAAATGCATCAGCCTTTTCAAAATGTTGTCCTTTGCCTCTTTTCTTCTCCCAACCCCTGTCTATTTTTTTCTGGCTCTCAATTGCTCTATCTTTTCACTTACTTCCCTCCTTCATTCTCTTTTCCCTTCCCATCCCTAATACTTGGGGAGAGTAACTTGTGCCACCCACAGCTACTGCCGGTGGTTTGCCGGGACATTCTGTGCCATCATCCTTGCAACGGAACATAACTCTCAGAATTTCTCACCTTCTCAAGGCTTTTCTTGATTTTCTTTCAATTAAATCACTTTCACCAAGTTCAGGGCTCCATTTACTATAGTTACTTCCCAAGAATCCCTTTTACCAGCTCAATGCCTTAGGCTGCAACAGACATCCCTGCAGCCTTTATGTGGCCAAGGAGACAACAGAGTGGGACCAGCATGGGTTTGGAAGTCAGCTCTGGGTTCAAATACTGTCTCTAGGGAAGCGGGAGTGGCTCAGTCGATAGAGCCCCCGTTTACCATATGGGAGGCCCCGGGTTCGCTTCCCGAGGCCTCCTTGTGAGGGCAGGCCGGCCAGCGCAACCTAGTGGGCTGATGCAGCAAGCCCTCAAAACAGGAAGCGGGTGTGGCTCAACCGGTAGAGCCCCCGTTTACCATGTGTGAGGCCCCGGGTTCGCTT
>JAQZBX010007321.1:0-50887 GCA_029593785.1 Cabassous unicinctus | reverse complement strand
TTTTTAAGATTTATTTAAAAATAAATAACTCTGGACCTCCTATATGGTAGATGCAATCCCATTCACTTGAGCCACACCCGCTTCCCACCCTCTTGTACTCTTGTGCAGGTGAGAGGCAGAGAGGAGAGCTGAGAGCAGCAGGGAGAAGCTGAGCTGATGCATATCCAAAGGGGCCTGGAGGTACGGAAAGAAGAGAAAGATTCTAGAGGGAGGAGGGACTAGAAGAGCTTGGCCCAGAGAGGAAAGAACTGAAGAAGGAAGTCAGGGTGGGTTGGAGGGAAGAAAGTGATTTGAGCAGCTGCCCTGTGGAGTGGTCCTTGTAGAAGAGAGAATGACGCCTCGCGGTGTCTGGGAAGCATGACTGTGACTTGTGCAAGGTACTTACCCTTTGCCCGGGAGACCTCAGTCATGAATTCACAGCATTTTCAAAACTCTGAGGAACTAGATTGTGTTTCTCTTGGCTGTATCATCATGCTGAGACAGGCATGAAGGTGGAATTTTATTTAAGCTACAGGGTTTTGATAGAGGTTATTAAATTACCTGCTAGAAATTTTTTTTAAAGTAAAAATTTACGCTTTAATGAGGAACTTGTTTGGGGACACCTTCCCTAAAATGACTAATAATTTTAAAAGAATATTTTCTATGTAAACTGATGTGTCAGTAAGAAGAGTACACTAGAATTTAGGAGGCTTGATTCTAGCCAAGCTCTTGTTATTAATTTGCTTGAGCAAGTCATTGAAGCTGTCAGAGCCTCTGTCCATTATTTGTGTAACCAGTTTGCCTGTCTCAGCCCCCCACAGTTTGGGGTGCATCTACTGTACCCTAGAATATCTCCAGAGTGCATACATCTAAGCTTCCTACCCACCTAGGGATAAGAGCAGTAAGTCGAGAGCAGTTTCCCTCCCTGTTCTGAATCCAAGGATTCCTCTAGAGCAGCACTGTCTGATAGAAACATAAGCAAACCACAATTGTCAACCACATGTATTCTTCTAAATTTTCTGGAAGCCACATTTTCAAAAGTTAAGAGAAACAGTTGAAATTAATTTTAATAATACATTTTATTTAACATGTTGTATCCAGAATATTATCATTTCAACGTGTAATCAATATAAAAAATTAATAAGATCTTTTACATTCTTCTTTTTTCATACTAGTCTTTTAAATCCAGTTATTATTTTACCTTTAGAGAAAATCTCAATTTGGACCAGCCACATTTCAGTGGCCACATGCGACTAGTGGCTTCTGCATTGGACAATGCAGCCCTAGAGCCTGGAGCCTGCCTTTTCTAGTAGCATCCCAGGGGGAAGGAGGATTGTGGAAGGGTAGGGCCCTTGGCTTCCTCAGTGCTCTCTGGAAGCCCAGCTGTCTCCCCAGGCTGCAGGTTGCCCAGAGCGGTGTGGTCTGGTTAGGCCATGTGTGCTATGTGCTGACCCAGGATCCCCATCCTTCACCTCCAACCTGATCCCTGTTACTTTTAAGCTCTAGGAACCCAAAGGGTCTGGGTCTATATCCATTCCCAGATAATGAGATCCTTGTCCCTGCACTCCTTTTGGGAATAGCGTTTTTCCTTGATGCTGGGCACGACCGTTTACCTTACACCTACCGCTCCAGCAACAGCAACCTGCATTGACTCCAGGGGACCTTTCCTTTCCCCCATTCTCAGTGGGCCCTGGGGGATTTTCTGACACCTTCCTTCTGAAGAAGAAACACCCATAAATGTCATCACCAGCAAGGCTGCCCAGGGTGACGTAGATGACCTTGAAGGTCTCCTCCATCTCTAGCTGTTGCCATGTTGTTTCTCAAGACCCAGTGCTCTCAGGAAGTTGGGGGGAAAGATGATTCCTCCCTTTTTTGCATTAAGGAACATCAAGTATCCCAATGACTGGAGAGAGTGTCCTGAAAGCACCCTGGTAGCAGCAAGACTGTCCCCCACCCCCTCACATGTCACTACAAGCCCCTCCCAGCCCGTATTACCTCTCTCCCTCCCACTCTCCTTTTGTTAAGTGGCACATGGAGATATTATTTATTGTAGCATTCTGACAAATAAAAGCCATTGCTCTGATTTACAACCCTGCAACCGCCTCTCCTTGACTCATTGCATGATTCATCTCTTTAATGCGATACTGCCCAAGTATGTGGCTCACTCGGGTAATGAATATGGAATGGATCTTTTCTGCCTCCCCATTCTGGCTTCTCACTGCTCTTCTTGACTCCAACATTCACTCCCAATAAAAATCTAGCCTATGGCAGCCTTAGCCAAAGGACTTAACTTTTTTCTTCCGTGATTTTGTCCTGCTAGTTATTCCATACAGGGCTCCTGGGAGAACTTGGCAGGGCCCCTGAGGACAAATGCTGATCCAGATTCAACTGCAATGCCAAAGATTCAATTTGGCTTGGGAGGTCCAGGTTTGAAAACCATGGCCCAGGTACATGGTGAAGAAGACCTTCTGCTGGTCCAAAGGGGAATGACAGTGAGAGAGAGGGAGACCACCCTTGCCCCACCCCAACTTCCAGGCTTTTCAGTTCTGACCTGATGATTTAATCTCTTAAATTCCTCCCATAGGCTCCACAGAGTTCTCTTGGTTAACTCCTTATTCATTCATTCATTCATTCGTTCATCCAGTAGTCATTGAGCTCTTCTCTGTCCTCTCTGTGTTCTTGATACTGGGGATATGCAGGTGCACAGGACATTCTTGGCCCCCGAGGTTCCAGGTCTAGAGGAGGAAGACTGACAAGTAGTTCCAGCACAGAAGGAGAGCTGCAGGAGAGGTCACCATGGAAGCAGGGCGGGGGAGTGCTTAGCTCTACCCAGAGATGTCAAAGCAGGAATGCTTCTTGGAGGAGGTGACAACAGAGCTGAAGTTGTGAAGGATGACAAGTGACAGAAGGACATTCCAGCTAAAGGAACAGCATGTGCAGATGCTCAGAGGCAAGGAGACTCTTGGTTCCTTCCAAACCTGCAGGTGGTGGGGCCTGGCGTTGGGGAGCAGTGGAGACTGGGCTGGAGGGTGGAGGCCAGACTCATCAAGAGGATCTGGTGCACCCTTCTGTATGCCATCGACCCAGGGGACCCCTGAAGGGTTTTAAGGTGACATTAAGAAGTTTTAAGAGGTGAAAGAGTTCATTCTGTGGCCGTGTGAAAGACGGCCTTAGAATGAGAGAGACAGCAGCGATGAGAGGAGGTCACAGCCTTAGAAACAAAGAGAGTCTGAACGAAGGCAGCCGAATGGAAGAGATGCAGCTTGTTAGGAGGTAGAATAGACAAAACCCAGGGGCCACTTGGATGCGGTGGGCTCATTTCATTTCCATAACCATTTACTGAGCTGGGTACGGAGCTGATTAAGAAATGGCATTTTGGTTTAGCGTGGAATGAGCAAGAGGGAGATGCTGAGCGTGACTCTGAAGTTTCTAACTTGGCCAGCACCATGCGTCTTCATGATAACTGCCCCTGCCTGTTCACCTAGACTCACCAGGTACCAGGAGCCCTGAGGCATGGTCTGGTCCAATCTCTGATTTTACAGAAAAGGAAAGAGAAGCTCAGAGAGGTCCTGTTTTACCCAAAATGCACACCTTCTTCGGGCCAGCTATAAAGCCAAAAGAAATTTCTCCACCCGCTATAACGCTTTTTTTTTTTTTTTTTTTTTTTTTAAGAGATTTTACTGCCAGTCACCACAGGGAGATCCAGAGACGTTAACAAAATTACAAACAATGGGGGAACAAGAATAAGTAATTAAAATTCTCAGTTTTTGTCATTCCTGATCTTCATTCAGATGTCAGTGGCGCTAAGTCACCAAGTCAGCCAGCATTCTTTGCTTGCTTAGACACTCTTGAGTGGTCTCAGGGGAGAGCGCTCCTGTTTTTCTCTCAGGAATCGGCCCCATGCTACCTTCATTGCCTGGCTTAACACAGCGCTCCTCCTTGCTTGTGAGAAGCCCCTAGGTGAACACTTACAGAACTGACCTGGTTGCTGATCTGGGCTGCTCAGACTCCCGAGCCCCAGATAGAATCAGGTCGACCTCCCTCAGGTCAGGTGGCATTAATTTCCAGTTCCTACTTGCATCTGCTTCTACCCTCCATTCTGCTTTGAGCTCTGTGCCGTCTGGGAGGAAGGGCCCTCCCTGTCCTTCCCCCAGCTTCTGCAGAGGTGTCAGAGGGGCCTGCTGTGACCTGGAGGGTTAGGAGGTGGTCCCTGGCCACGGCCACATTAAGGCAGACATGGAACAGAATAAGCCAGCATGACCCACTCAGCCTCAGAACTGCCCCTGCCCACGCCCCGCTCCTGGCTCGGCCCTTGCCTGGCTCAGGTCTGGCTAAGCTAGCTTCTGCTCTGGGTGCCCTGACTCGCCTTTCTGGCATTTCCTGGGCTGCCGCTCCCTCTTGGCACTGGCTTTCCACACCTGGTCCTCCCTTGGGCACATGCTCGCCTCTTGGCAGCAGGGGCTGGCCCTGCGGCAGCTAGACCCATGGCCGTGATCTGGCCCAGCCCCTACCCATGAAGCTACCCCGGCTCTCCCCTCAGTGTGTCCTCTGCACAGTGCATGCTGGCGGTCATCAACCTTGCTCTGCCTTGAGACTCTGAGTCTCTGCCACCAAGTCTTTTTTGTGTTCCTGCTTTGGTTCTCTCTGTTCATTCTACTTGTTGAAAGAATAGATTTGTTGCTCATATGGCATGGCAGGCTTGACTCAGCCCTGCATGCTGCACCCAGTAGCCAGGGTGCACACTGCTGTCTGTGGGAGATTCCCTGTCCATCATCTGGCATCTTCACAGAGAACGGGGAGCTGAGCAGGATGGGCTGTCATGAGGATTGAATGCATGGTCCACGTGTTGTGCAGGCTAGTGCCTGGCTCAGAGAAGCCACAGCAGACATTGGCTGTTAGAGCTAGCTGTTACTGTTCCCATTTGCCAGATGACAACGTTGAGATTTGGTGAGGTCTAGTAACAGAGGGGACTTGGCCTTTAGCCCCAAGCTCTTTCCTCTGCAATCGTAGAAAGTGAACACATTTGAACGTTTGTCTGTCATATTAGCTTACTTGATCGGACCAGGAATGGTTGTAAAGTGTTAGTTTATAACGTAGTGATATACCCATGGACCAGCAACATGGCTTCACTGTGTGATGAGTTTGGGGATTTGAAAGAGAGTCTGTAGCTCTGGTGGCCTGCCCCTCTCAGCCTGGACCCAGAGGGAAGAGAGAGCCCTGGGCACGTGGCCATGATTCTGAAAGCTGACAAATGCCCAGTGTTCCTGCAGACAGGCCGAAGAGCTGGGACTGCACAGCCAGAACAGCTGGGTGGAGGCTGGTGGCAGGAGGCAGCGCTGAGGCCTTGCCTTGTTCCCGGGTAGTCATGGGGACAATCAGAAGCATAGAGAAGCCTCTTTCCTTTCCCTCTGGGCCACAGCCCAGCATTTGGAGCTTCCTGTTTGCTGGCCAAGGAGAGCCACTGGGAGAGCCCCAGATGGGCCTCTGCACCGAGGATGGCAGGCTGCCCAGCCTGAGCCCGGGCCGCTTTGCTCCTGCAGCCCTCCTGCCACTCAGGGAAGAGAGCCTGAACCGGGAGTGGGAGCCCTGGGCTGGAGTCCCAGCGCTGCTGCTCCATCACTGTGTGGCCTGGGCAGGCCCCTTAACCTCCTGGCCCCTCAGTGTCCTCACAGAGGAAGAACATAGTTCTGTGTCTGCCACCTAGTAGTCACCATACAGGTCTGGTATATGGAAGAAGGGAGAGGGGAAGGGAGGGGTAGCAGGTGGTCCTTCAGTATTTTAAAGCAGCTGAAAGGGTTTCCAGAAAGAAGGCAGAGTGAGTGCTCACTCTGAACTCTCCAAAATGAACAAAAGAGTCAAAAACAGAGAGGGAAACTCCCTCTTTCCTGAAATCAGATGGTAGCCACAACCTCAGGCCCCCAACCTTGAAGACTGGCATGAAACAGTGAAATCTGGGTAAAATGAAGGGGGAACCCCAACAGCCAGCACCAACCTGAACGTGTGTGTCTAACTCATTTGCATCCTCATCTTCTTCACTGGCTTATCGACAAGGCCACCTTTTATTAACAGACAGGCAGACAGAGCCAAAGACAGATCCAGCCCGCCAGGGCCAGCAGTGGGAGGAGATGCCCAAGGCCCAGGCATTCTGACCCTGTCCCCGGAGTGGGTGCACAAAGCCACGCACACACGCCATTGCTCCCTCAACAGTCTTCAGTGTGGACAAGGCCCAGGGGTGCCGGGCACAAAGGACACGCCCAGGAAGTGTCTGTGCAGCTGAATTCCCAGCCTGCCTCCAGCAGAGGCGCTCTGCTTTTCTCCATGCACACAGGGCAGGGGTTCAAGTTCTGGGACCTGGGCATCAATAACAGGTTGCTTGCATTGCAAACATCCAGAATGCAGCAGACGTCCTGCTGTGGACCCCGTGAGCAAGGCCTGCTGGGGCAGCCTCTTGACTTTTGTCCACATCCTGACTTCGGGCTTTGTTTAAATGCCAGGAGGTTCATCCCTTGACCGTTATTGTTCTTTCAAGTGCAGGAAGCCAAAATGACTGTAGATTTCCCCTTGTGCTGGATCTTCAGTGATCTAGTCACCACTGACAGCGAAAGCATAGAAATGGGTGTAGGGGCATGTAACTGTATCACGTGTAACTACTGGGGCAGTCCAGGGAACCCTCCATCGCTGAGCAAGTAGGACCTTGGGTCCCTGAGTTGCCTGCATAGAAGAGTGGTTGTTACGATGCTGACCTTTATGGTGGTTTGATGGCAGGAGCACAGCAGTTTATTCTGTGACACAGTGAACTCATAAAACCATGGAATCTCCATATCAGATGCTCAACTATCAAGACCTTTTATCATCCTCTTAGCATCTTGAGGTGATCTGGGAAAAAAAGGCATACCAAGCTGTTTTTGGTGACTTGAGAGTTTCATTTAGATTCTGAAGCCAATAACTGCAAAGATTAACATAATGTTGCAAGCTCCTCTTAAGGGAATCTGTTTTGCCTCAGATTTTTATGTACCACTGAAATTTCTTCTCCCACAATGACTAGTAAGATGTTTGTCTTATATCAAGAACACCATAGATGGATGGATGGATGGATAATAATGGAGAGAAAGGGAGGGAGGGAGGGAGAAAGGAGGGGGAGAGAGAGAGAGACAGAGAGAGAGAGAGACAGAAAGAGAGAAATTGTTTCAAAGCATTCATGCCTCAACACCAGAAAAAAGAATGTGATGTGCTACTAAAATAGTAAAGATACTTCTAGAAACTTAAGTGAAAATTCACATGATCTGAGTTGGGGGCAGTGATCCTAAAATCCCTTCTTGCTCTAGAATGTATTATTTAATCACTTTCTGAACTGAGTAAATACTTTGTTGAGAAAGATGTGATCTCTTTTCTATTTGTGAGTAATCTGCAAAGAAACCCCATGGCTTATTGATTACAAGTCTCTTGGAAACATTTATGTAAAAGTATTTCTAGCAAATCAAAATATCTACTGAGTGCTTGTTATGTGCCTGAATTCTCTCTCACAAAACGATATTCAAGAAGTTATAGTCCTGTAAAATTTAAAACTCAAGTTTATTTTTATTCTTCTAATTTTAAAGCATTAGTTACTCTCAATGCATTAATCAGCTTAGACTGCAGTGACAACCCCAGTTTATTAATGGCATACAACAATAAACATTTATTTCTTGCTCAGTTTACATGATGACTGTGCCATCACTGGGTTTGAAAGAGCTTCACGTGTTTTCTATTCAGGACCCCACCCTAAGAAGCAACCCAACCTGAGGCATGCTCTTCTCTTGTTGCAAAAGGCAGGCTCAAGAGCAGCCAAGCTGAACCTCACAATTGTATGAAAAACTATTGCTCAGACCCAGCCATCTGCTCTCATCTCATGGGGAGTCATGTCCCAAAGCCCAAAGCCGATGAGGCAGAAACGTATGTTCCTAGGATAGTAAGGCAGGTTACATGACTTTGCGGGGGGTGGGGGAGCGGGGAAGGGGGAATGGAGAATTTAATTGTAAGGAGGGATCAAAATATTGGGACTATTAATTCAATCTACCACAATTACCTTTTTTATTTAATGAGCTCTTTGCTTTCTGGTTAAATCCCAGGCAAACTGAGTCTTTGCGGGCAGTATTGATTTTGCCTTTAACTAGTTAAAGATTTTAGTCTTTAACTAACTCATCCGTGATCTGTGATAGTTTACTCATTTAATCTTGTTTTAAATTCTTACCTCTACATTGTTTAAAATTTCTACTTAAGTGACAAAAGGCTGTATAATAGAGAAAGCACTTGACCGAGAGGCAAAAGACTTAGACTTAGGCTGGGCTCAACTATTATCTAGCTGTGCATTCTGAGACAGCATTTTACCTTCTCTGGACCACAGCTTTCTCTTCAACACATCAGAGGAGGTAATGACTATGGGAGTGTTTGGGAAAGAACAAAGTACCAAAGAAATATATGATGATCAGGGATAACACTTAAAGTGTTTAACAACTGGCCAGAGCTGATGCAGGCCACAATGCTGGAGCAGCACCCTGGGGGCCTCAGTTACCCTTTTAGATTCTGGACTGTGTCTGGGCAGGAGATGCCAGGCAGCATGTGAGGATGCCGGAGCTGTGGCTGCTTACCAAGTGGTACAGAAGTGTTTCAATATTTTACAACCAGTACAGTCATTCCGGTTCATTCGAGCTGAATGTCAGCCCTGTGTGATGTTTGTATCCATGTTCCTGCAGATGGGGAGAGGCAGAGTTGCCGAGTGGAAAGAGTATTGAACTAGGAATCACAAGATATTTGCTCCTAGACTTACTTCTACCACTCCCTTAGCAAATTATGTAATCCTTATGTGTCCCAGTTTCTTTATCTGTAGAATGAGGGAAACAGTCCCCACCTAGAAGTAGGATGAGATGGGACACTGTGAGTGAAGTTCCCAGCACAGCACCTGGCCCAGCAGTAGGTGTTTACTGAATCTGCTTCTGAACCTGATCATATCGTGACCTGAGTTTGGGTCCCAACTCTGCCAATTACTAATTGCATGAACCTCTGTTTCCTGTCAACTCCGTAAAATGTGCCCATCTATGAGGCAAATAAACGAGGCATATAAAGTGTTCACAGCAGTGCCTGGTACATAATGAGTAATCAGATAACTATGATTTTTATTCTCTGTTGTCCCTGATTTCTGTATTGATTGGGTGAAACCATTCCCATTGCTCTTCACTTCGTGCTTGATGTACTTCACTTCTGCTGGCTGTCACCCTTCCTCTTCTTTATTCTTTTAGTCTTTCTTACTCTTTCCACCTCTCCTGAGTACATGGGATTGGCTTTGAGAGCTATGATGCGTTTGGCTTCTGGTAACAGAAAATTCACCTTGAACTGGATTAAACAATGTAGAGACGTATGCTGTCACACAGCAGGAAGTAGAGCAAGCTTTCGGGATGGCTGCTTCGTGGCCCAGCAAGGACCAAGGACCCAGGTTCACCCTATCTCTCACTCTCCTGGCAGCAGAAGTCCCCTCATAATGAGAAGATGGAGGATGCCTAGGGCAATCGGAGCTAAACGTTTCCTTGTTCATGCCCAGGTGTGGATTTCCTGGGGTCCAGATATGGCAGAGAGGAAATGCACAAGCCAGGAGTCACTTTTTAGTGGCTCCCCCTAAGAGTGCTGCCTCGAGGAGTGATGGGATTCCAACAGAGAACACAGTGTGGAACTGACCCGCTCAGAGCTGGGGGGGTCGCAGGTGGCCTGCTTGGGATAGCAGCCCTCATGACAGCGGACTGCAGGAAGAGGCCCCTGGTGATGGGTGGGAGCTCTGAAGAGGCCACAACCAGGCCCCAAGAGAAGAAGAGTCAGCTTTAAATACCTGCCAAGCCCAGAAAGAGGCACCATCAGCTCTGGAAAGGATCAGTCAAATAAAACCTTTCCAGGCTCTTTACTTCTTTAACCATCTTCCACCAAAACCTTAAAGGAGCCAGAGGCAGCCCAGCAAGAGGGATAGATACGCTGGGCAGGGCGGTGAGAAGATGGCAGCCCAAATTTCTTTCCCATCACCCATGGCCAGCTTGAAGCAGGCCTGAGCTGGGAGGGGAGGAGTTTTAATTTTGTTGAAATTTTTTTCTTCTATTATTATTATTCCAGGTTGGCCTTATTAATATTTAACTTGAACTGTTTATGGATACAAGTGACCAGAGCATCTGTGTGTGTGTGTGTGTGTAAGGCTTTCACAGACCAACTATTAAGAACATTCTTTAAAAATTTTGATATAATCTTATATCTACAGAAGAATTGCAAAGATAGTACCTTTTTAAAAATTATTGTCCCCTACCCCCAGGGCCTTTTAAAATGTTTGTTTCTAGTTGCTCACCCAATGAAGTTTTAAAACCACAGATATGCTGTATATCCGTTTACATACTATAGCCCTTTAGGGGGCCACAAACATTTTAATATCTAAGATATTTTCACCACCCAAAACTCAATTTTTGCCTCCTTGGGAGTGATAGTGCCCCTCTGAGAATGCATGCTGTAGAGAATTCCAATATTCCCTTCACCCAGCTTGCTGAATGCTAGCATCTTACATAACCATGGTATGTTTGTCAAAACTAGGAAATTAGCATCAGTACAATACCATTACCAAGCTACAAACTTTATTCTGATTTCTCCAGTTTTTCCACTAATGTGCTTTTCCTCTTTCAGGATCCCATCCTGGATCCGACATTGCATTTCGTTGTCAGAGCTCCTGAGTCTCCTCCTTTCTGTGATAGTTTCTCAGTCTTTCCTTGGCTTCGTTTCTGACACTTTTGATGAATAGTCATCTGGGATTTTATAGACTCTCCCTCCATTTTGGTTTGTTTAATGTTTTCTATGATTAGACTCAAAAGATGAATTTGGGGAAAGAATCACATCACATCATGTCAGGGAACACTTGATATCAGTGTAACTTACTGCTTGGTATGTTAGCCTTGATCACTTGATTAAGGTAGTGTCTACCAGTTTTCTCCACTATAAAGTTTTTATTTTCCCCTTTCTGTACTCTATTAATTAGAAGCAAGTCATTTCATCCAGCCCACACAAGGGGAGGGAAATTAAGCTTCATCTCCGAGAGGGAGGAGTAGCAAATAATTTGTGGACGTATGTTGAACCCACCACAGTAATGTAAAAGTATGCTAGTTGAACCCACATAGCATACTTTGAGGCTATGAAAATATCCTGTTTCTCCTTAAAGTTTTACACACTAATTTTAGCATTCATCAATTGCCTGAAGCAATTATTACTTTGGTGTTCTAATAATGATTTTCTAGCTTCCTCATTGCTTTTACACTTATTATTTGGAATGCTTCTGTAAGGAAGAGTTATCCCTTCTTCTCCATTTATTATTTATTCATTCAATAAGTTGTTTATATCCGTATGTATTCATGATATTTATTTTATTCTTTGAGTTTTAATACAATACTGTCCTTATTTATTGTGTTGTCAAATTGTTCCAGCTCTGGCGATAGGAAGTTCTTTCAGATTGGCTCCTGTGTCCTTTTGACATGCTCTCATCCTCTCTCTTTCTCTCTCTCTCTCTCTCTCTCTCCCTTCCTTCCCGCCATCCCTCCCTTCCTTCTTTCCTTTCCTTTTTTCTTCTTTTTTCTATTTTTGGTACTTTCTTACTTTCTAGCACTGCAAGATGCTCCAGGCTCATCTAGTATTTTCTGTGCCCCAGCCCTAGAATCATCCATTTCTCCAATGAGCTCTGGTTCCTAGAAGACTTTTAATTACCCAAGAGTGACCAGAAAAGTTAAGGGATGTGCCCTAGATTTTTTCCAAGGGGCAGAGAATAACTAGCTCTTCAGGACACATTTAATGGGACAGTGGGAAACAAAAATCCCACTGCTTTTTTACTGTATCCTACAAGATTCCTTGTTCAGTTGAACAGTAACTCTGAGACACAGCCCATCTCATGGGGTTGACCAAATTAGCTGAGGACGTGCACGTGCTTTGGTAAGAGGGAAAATATTTTCTGAAATTAAAGGCTGATTCTTGTGGCCCAACATTTTATACTCTATTGTTTTAGGGCCTGAGTTCCCTGGAAGTCAGGAGTGAGAAAGATGATTCTTGCTACTGAAGGGAACCTTCTGGTGTCTGATTTTCAGCCACTTGGGGCCATGGTACTGAGATATTGATCAGAAAGGGCTTGCTTACAATGCCCTGACCAGGTGCTTCTTCAGCAGAATGGACACAGGATCAATGAGACTTTTTAACAGCACAAGGACATGAGATCAATTAGACTTTGTAAAATCACAGGGACACCCTTTCCTGTAAGGGCTGGAATGAGGAGGCTCTGGGGAGACCTCTGGACACCTGACCACGTTGTTGACCTGAGGCTCTGAGGAAAAGCCCTGAGCTCAGAGACCACATTTCACTGGAACCTATCTGGTGAGGCCCAGCAAAGCCAAAAGGACAGGTTTGGGACTTCCAGTGAAATATTTAACCTACATTTGGAATAGCACAGGCAAAAAAACAAAAACAAAACAAACAAGCAAAAACTCTGCTTGCTCTCTGCCAGCTTCCGGAAGCAACAACTCTTCTGCTTAGAGAAGGAGAAGACAGTTCTTTCTTCTGGACAGGTGGGTTTCCTCCTGGCCCCTTAAGAGAAGATCCTCTTACCTCTAAGAACTTTCACTTAGCAAGAATGGAAGGTGATTAGCAAGGGTCTGTAAATTGAAGGGTTGGATGCCTTCCTTGACTGCCAAGATCAATTCCAGCACTGACGTTTTTATAATTCTGCAAATATACAGATTGTTAGACTGGCTAACTGGTCTCCAAAGGAGGTTTATGTCAAGCAGGGTGAGCTTGAGGGGAAAAGAGCAACATGGCTCAGAGCTAGGCCTGGAGGCAGTTTTTTAGTCTTCTGACCATAATCGCTCCTTCTGTGAAGTGAGAATGAACAATACTTGCTATCGTCTACTTAGAATACCTTCTTGAGGGTGAAATATTGTCATAAGGAACATAGACTGAGCCAAGAAGAATGAGGTAGTAATGAATCCTGAGCAAGCTCAGCCTGAAGCTTCTTGCTTATCTTCTGACAAACAATAGCATGGAAAAAGCCCTGCACTAAGGGTAGACAAGTTTGGGCTAGATGTTCAAACTCCTGCTGGCTGGGAGAACCTGTGATTTGGGCTGCTCTTGGGCTCCTGACACACACTAAGAACTCCATGAATATATGTTGACTGACTGAATGAAGTGAGAGAGGAGTGGGGTCAGGCAGTGTGCTTGGTTCAAGGTGTTTGGAAGCATGCTTCCTTCAGCTCTGGAAAGCACAGCAGAAATGAAAGCTCGGAGTAATGGGTCCTGAGGCAGAGCCACCCACACTTCACTGCTCTCAGTGCATATCCTGTGAGGTGAGCAGTCCCTTTTATTGTAATTCTTTTGTTAAAAATTCACTCCCCCCATGAAACCAGAGCTTCTTGGGGAACAGGAGGGACTTGTCTCCTTTATTTCTGTGTCCTCTTCAATACCCAGCATAGAGCTATGCTGCTCACGAAAGCTCAGCAGAACTTTGTGTAACTGAGTATAACATCTTGAAGGGAATGTGGGGTCTGGAAGGAGAAGTATAAGCAGAAGATGGGATGAGGGCACGTGAGGATGCCCAGCTGAAGTACCTGATGAGATGTAGGTGTCAGGATGGAAAGGCTGGAGGTCCAGGGGGCTTGAGTGAGAAGCATATAGACCTCAACCTCACGTCTATTGACCTTTCGGGCCAGATAATTATTTGTTTGGGGTGAGGAAGTGTCCTGTGCATTTTAAGATGTTTAGTGCAGGGGAGGTGTGGCTGAGTAGGACAGAGGCTGGGAGCTCAGCCAGCTGCCAACACTGCAGCTGCTAGTGGGCAGGTCGGTGCAGAGTGTCCCTGAAGCAAAGCAATATTGGAGAAGCTTTCATATTGTGGGGTTGGTTGGGGGCACATCCTGACAGCAGGAGGGAGGCCAAAAAGGGCCCAACCCCAAAGTCAGGCAGACGGGGATCTACCTAACAATTCCAGGAGACTGCCCATTCTTGACATGGCCCTGGTGAGGCTGAGGGTATATGGTGGGTTCTTAAAGCTCATTAATCAGTTTGGGCAATACTCCAAACCTGAGAGAGAATGAAAGTACTGGGCCAGAAAACCAAAGCAAATGCCCTGCCCTCTGGACTGACCAACACAGCAGGTAGGAAGTGCTATGATGCAAATGCTCCAAGTATGCCCAGGGAAGCACAAAAGAGCACGACCTGGTTCAAATCCAAGCTACATCAGTTGCTAGCTGTGTATTGTTGGGCAAGTGACTTCACCTTTGGTGTCTCATATATAAAACAGGAAAAGTACACTGCCTATGTCCTAGATAGTGGTGAGGATTAGGTGAGAAGATGCATGTAAAGTGCTGACCACAGCACCTGACACACGGCAAGTACTCAATAAATGGCTGGTGTTGTTCTCTTTAAATACACTGCCCAAGTGTTCTCAATCTCAGAACTATTGACGGATTTGGCCAGATAATTCTGTTGGGGTGGAGGTGGGGGTCTCCTATGCATTTTAAGATGTTTAGTGCATCCTTGGCCTCTACCCACCAGATGCTAGTGGCAGCCCCTAGTCATGAAAACCAAAACTGTCTCCAAACCTTGTCAAATGTCTGGGGCGGGTGGCAAAATAATCCACAGTTGAGAACCACTGAACTAACCCCAGGCTCGCATTAACCCCTTTTTCAGACAGTGAGTATTTTTCTAGGCCTCAGAATCTGGTGGCGTTAAAGCTGGTGATTGCAGACCAGGCCTGCCTCGGTCAGGATGGCTCAGGCCCTGGACCCACCGGGACCTGGCTGAGAACCCATTAGAGGAGGAGGCCAGGGACAAGGGCCAGGCAGACTGTTGTCAGTCCAGGACGTGTGCCTCAGTCCATGTGGGGCAGAGTCGACTCAGACAGACAGTCAGAGAGAAGGAGCAGGCACTCCCCAGACAAAGGGCCTCCACCCCTCACCCAGAAGAGATGCCATGAGCCCTTACTGCCTGCATGCTACATCCTGTGACATCTGGACACCGTGAAAGCCATCAAACTGCAAGAAGGAAAGAGGGAGGGGGTTGACAGTATTGAGCACCCACGGTGTGCCAGACACCCTACAGGCATCATTTCATTGAATTTTCAAACAGTCTCATGACACCCATCCCTTTATTCGTTCATCAGTAAATGTTTATCTGGTATCTACTATGCACAAGGAACTGTTCAAGGTGCTTAAGAAACAGCAGCAAACAAAACAGACAAAACTCCCTGCCATCATAGCGCTCACATTCTATTGAGAGAAGCTGGCAATCCACAAAAGAAAATGGGTCAGATGTACAACCTGTCATGTGGAGGGAAAGCAGGGAAGGGGGACAAGAAGGGCTGGAGGTGCAATTTTATATATGGTGGTCAGAGAGCCTCACTGAGGTGTGGGGCTAAAAGTCCAATTTCAGTTTGCTTCTTGTCTTAAATTCACCAATATAGTACTTGAGACTCAAAATATCAAATTAACCAATGCTAAATATTAACTCCACAACAAAGAATGAGATGTAGAACCGGGCATTCTTAAGGACTCTGAGGTGCAGAGACCTGCCCATGGATACTCAGTGATGGGGTGGGGGTGGTTTTGGACTGACTTGAAAGCTGTGCTGTTTCAGGACATGTCAGAGTTAAGCAACATCAAACCAGTCTCGGGTTAGATCACAGGGACCTCCCTAACTGGGGAGACCTTACAGCAGGAGAAGAACTTTTGCATGAGAAAGGACCAAAGCCATAGACAGGGAAAAGGGGTTATAGATGCCTGGGGAGATGAGGAAGGCTGTGAAAAGAATAAGGCTGGTGGGGCAGGGAGGAAAAAGAGGATACATTAAAAGAAGCTGAACTGTGCAGTCATGGTTTCCCAGCACTCAGAAGCCTGGGCTTCCCCCCCTCCCCCAATTTCTGGCAATTCTGTAAGCCCAGAAATAAACAAAGGGATGTCAAAGAAGCTTGAGGATAAAAATAGAGGGGGTTGCAAAATCCAAAAGCCATGGTACTTACACTCTGAGTTTGCATTGCTTGGCAGAGGGTAAGAAACACGCTGATATCCTGGGTTTATCCAAAAAAGCAAGGTCATGGGCACCCATGCAGGTTCAGCCACTGTCACGTGACACCTGCCCCTATGATTGTGATGACCTCGAGTCATGAAGAGAGGTTGGGGTTGCTGTCAGAAGATGGCTCTGCCTGCTGTGTAAAACGTCACCCCTGCAAAGCCTCCTCTAGACTCCTGGAGCTTTTGTAATGACTGCCATTAGCGCCCTTAGCTGATAGATGGTCCAAAACCTCTTGGTGTGGCCGACTCTCCACTCGCCTGGAAGTCGCTGAGGAACGGCATTTCTGGTTCCTCTCTACAGCCTCAGGGCCTGGACAATGCCTTCCCCATAAGAGGGACACACAAAAATACTTGTAGGATGAACATGAAGACCTCTTTCCATCAAAAAGTTTCAGACAGGTTTTAGCCCTTGGAGCATTCACCTTCTTTATACAACCAGTCCAGCCAGCCAGCCCCTCTAATGGGCATTTGTAGGCAACCAAGACAAGACTTCTCCTCCCGAATTTTTTTTTCAGCAGCCCCATCTGCTGTCATTTCCTCTGCTCACTCGGCACTGAAGTCTGAGTCACCTTTTGCTCCTCCTGCCCTCATTATTAGCATTTGCTCGACTCTGCTTCTATAGTATTTCTTACACCTGCCTCCTTCCCTCCTTTCTCCCTGCGTCCGGTTTAGTTGCGGCCCTCTTGCCTGGGCTATGGCTGTTCTCTTCCACCTTTCACTGGTTATCCGTCTCCCCCAGGCCTCTCCCCCTCCAACCAATCCTACATGCCCCTTCCAGACCAGAATTCCCAAAACCCAGTTGGGTCATGTCTCTTCCTTGTTCAGAAACTTCCATTGGCTTCCATTGTTTTCCCTGTTTCATGCCCATTGCCCACCCAGTATTCAGAGCTCCGTCTCTATCATTTGTCCCCAGCCCACCCTACCCACCTCATCGCCTCCTGCTTTTCCCACAAATGACCCTGACTGAAGCCCACTCCCAGCGCCTGCTCTGTGCTTTCCAGCCTCTGTGCCTTTGCCCTTGTGTGTCCTCTCCTGGAAGAGTCTTTCGCTGCCATGGCCAAATGGCCACATCCTGCATCCTGTCCTTTAAGACCCAGCTCCAAAGCCACCCCTTCCATGAAGCCTGCCCTGGTGCTGCTCCTGCACTGCTATTGGTAATGATCACAAACTTTCCTGAATGTCCAGAGCACCATCATGACACCTGTCTCCCGGCATCAAGGAATAAGAATCATTGTGTGTATCTTCTCTTCCCTGGGATGGACTCTAAACTCTCTTGAGTGCATACTCCTCTCAGTAAAAGCGTTTTTGAGAACACACTCCAACATGTACATATTTTATTCATTTATAAACTGAACTATTGTACTAATATATCTTGTACTTTCTAAAACATACAAAAATAGAAATTTGCAGAAGGATATGATAAAAAATAAGTAGAAGTAGAAGCTCTGGTGCTTTCTCCCCATACCTAAAATATGCCACATTTTGGAGACCACTGGTCAGTGTAAGGAAAAAAAGGATGCTTGGACTGCAGGGGTCAGTTGAGTTGGAGCTGTTCATGAGGATGGGGCAACCAGCTGGGAATGGGAGCGGAGGGAGAGCCAAGTGGGCCTGTGAGACAAGAAGCACTCATGGGATGGCTGCTGCTGCCCACAAGCTCAGAAAGGGCTCAGCAAACCAGACCAAGCGTGGCGCCCATCAAAGGTTGTGGGGAGCCCTTGGTGGGAAAGGGACAGCAGCCAGGTAGGGTGGGATCCCAGGCTTCCTTCAGATACCAGCCCACATCCTCGGGATCAGAGGCCCCAGGGGAGTGGGGTGGCTGCCAACAATGCTGTCCTCTGGAGTGTGTATCTCGCCCAACACAGGCGGCTCTTAGCAAAGATGCTAACACGGTGTGAAAGAGAGGGTCTCTGACACCCTCGTTATTTGATGGCTAGGAAACTAAAGCCCAAGGGAAAGGGATTTACCCAAGGTGACCGTGTCACTATCTAATGTGAGAACTTTCCTTGCACTTGGCATCTGGTTGGCATGTTAGTGATCACACTGTCAGGCAGCCCACACCCCAACACCCCCCTGCAGTTTCCCCTCACAGGCCTGCACACCCAGATGCCCAGACCAGGCTGCGTCTTCCAGATTGAGCTGGGTTCTGGGAAGGGGAGGCAGCCTCCATTAAAGTCTCAGCCTCCAGCTGAGCATGGGCTACATTTGAGAGGAGAGGTAAAGTGGGGAGGCAGATGGGGCAGGGTTGGAGGACAGGGGAAGAGAATCCGTGCCTACCCCTCACCATCTTTTGAGCCACAAGCAAACAGGGAAAGGTTGGGGGGCCCAGGTGGCTGGGCCCTGTCACTGCTCTGCTCTGCTCCTTCCTGGTTCCTGAAGCTTTGACCAGGCTGTTTGCCAGACTGCAGAGCTGGAGAGAGGCACTGTGGGAGAATTTGGTCATGTTCCTGGTCCATCTGTGGGAGAGAAGACCTGCAAGCCCCAGGCACCCCATGTCATGATCAGCCCCAGGGACCAATGCCCCAACTGAAAAGAAATTCGTTCTTTCATTTATTCAATCAATTAGAATTTATTGACTACCTGCTTATAATAGGCTCTGTGGTATGCCCTAGAAAAGATGCACAGAAAGAAGAACAAGCCAGTCACATGCCAGTACTCCCAGGAGCTCACATTCTAGCAGGAGAGATGAACATGCTCATTCCGAGAAGAAGGAGTAATCCAAGGGTCAGGCTGTGCCTAGCCCTGTCCATGTGAGAGAGAAGGGTCCCAACAGAGAAGCCTGGAGAGGGGAGAAGAGAAGGTAGGGAGGGGAGGCCTTGGCTGGGAGTGGTCCAGCTGAATCAACCCCAGCTTGGCCCAGTTCAGGCTGGAGGGGTCCACAGAACATTCTCCACTCTGTAAAAACCGTATAGTCTAGAAACAATACATGATTATTAATAAAAAGTAGAAAATACAAATAAACTGAAAGGGATATCAGTAATCAACCAAAATTCCTTTTCTGAGGGGCTAACCTTTAATAATATTTTGTTGTATTTTCTAGACTTTTTCCTATATGAATATATATATGTGGGTGTATACATGTATATTGTTTTTATTAAACAAATATTTATTGAGTGCCTACTCTGTGCAAGGCGCTGTTTGGGAACTAGGGCTACCAAAGTGAGTAATACAGACAAGAATTCCTGCCCTCATGGAGCTTACAGTCTCTACGTTTGTACAAATGTAAAAAAAAATTGTTTGTTACTTTGAAGTGACCTTTTCTGCTTAACAGTATATTGTGGATGTCTTCCATACCCGTAACTGTAGTTCTACATCATCATTTTAATGATTATAGAGGATCCTGCTGGATATATTTATCATAATCTTTTTAACCAATTATGGGCTTATAGAAGTTGGTTCTAAATTCTCACCATTATAAACAACTTTGAAACGATCATCTTTATCTATTGATCTTTGAGGCCTTTTTGATATTACCTTGGAATAAATTCTTAAGTGTGGAATTTTGGGGTCCAAGGGCAGGAACCTTTTTTTCTGGTCTCATGATAGTTCCTTTTTAAAACTTTTTATTTTGAAATAATGATAGATTCATAGGAAGTTGTAAAAGATAGCACAGAGTGGTCCCGTGTGCCATTCATCCAGCTTTCCCCAGTGGTTGCATCTTAAATAACTATAGTGCAATGTCACAACCAGGAAATTGACATTGATGCTGTGTGTGAATAGAGTTCTATGTCATTTTATCACATGTAGATCCATGTAACCACCACCAAAATTAAGATACAGAAATATTCCTTTACCCTAAAGATCTCTCTTGCCATTTTTTAACCACACCTACCTCTCTGTACCTCCTGACTATTTCTAACCTCTGGCAACCACTAATTTATTCTCCATTGCTAAAGTTTGGTCATTTTGAGAGTGTTATACAAATTCAATCATACTTTATATGACCTTTTGAGATTGACTTTTTTTCACTCAGCGTAATGCCCTTGAGATATCCCCAAGTTGTTGCATGTACCAATAGTTCCTTCCTTTTTATTACTAAGTATGGATGTACCAGAGTTTAGTCACCTCTTGTAGGACATTTTGGTTGTTTCCAGTTTTTGACTTTTATAAATAAGACTTCTATGAACATTCATGTATAGGTTTTTAGGTGACATAAGTTTGCATTTCTCTGAGATAAATACACATGAGTGTGACCATTGGGTTGCATAGTAAGTATATGGTTAGTTTTCTAAGAAACTGCCAAGCTAATGTCCAGAGTGGCGCTACCATTTGACATTCCCGCCAATAATGCATAAGTGATTCTGTTTCTCCACATCCTTGCCAGCATTTTGTATTGTCATTATTATTTTTTTTTCAATTTTAGCTGCTCTAACAGGTATGTTGTAATATCTCATTGTGGTTTTAATTTGCATTTCCCTAATGGTTAATGACATTGAATTCTTTTTATGTGTTTATTTGCCATCCTTATATCCAGTTTGGGGAAATATCTGTTCATATCTCTTGCCGATTTTCTAATTGGATTGTTGTTGTTTTTTTACTGTTGAATTTCAGGAGTTCTTTATAAATTCTAGATTTACAGAAATCTAGGAGTCCTTTATCAGATATATAGTCTGCAAATATTCTCTCCCAGTCTGTAGCTTATCTTTTCATTCTCTCAGCAAGATCTTTTGCAGAGCAGAAGTTTTTAATTTTGATGAAGTCCAGTTTGGAGATGTTTTTCTTTTATGGATCATGCCTTGGTGTCATTATCTAAAATCTCTTCACCAAGTTTTTGGTCCCAGAAATGATCTCCTATGTTGTCTTCTAAAAATTTTATAGTTTTACATTTTATGTTTAAATTTATGATGTATTTTGAATTATTTTGTGTAAAGTGTGAGGTTTAGGTTGAAGTTTATCGTTTGCCTATGAATAGCCAATTCTGCTAGCAGCATTTGTTGAAAAGACTATCTTCCTCCATTGAACTGCTTTTGCACCTTTGTCAAAAATCAGCTGACCATACTTATATGGACATATTTCTGGGTTCTTTATTCTGTTCCACTGATCTCTAAGTCTACTCTTTTGCCAATGCCGTGTAGTTTTAATTACCGTGTGTATGTAAATCGTAAAATCAGATAGAGTGATTCCTCTCACTTTTCTTTTTCAAAATCATTTTAGCTATTCTAGTTCCTTTGACATATACTTTTTAAAGGCTTTTGATAATATTTTGCCAGACTCTCCCCAAAAGATGGCAATAACTTAAACTTCCGCTAGCAGTGTATGAGAGTATTGTTTCCATACACCCACACCAACACTGGATGGTATCATTCTTTTTAAATCTTTGCCTATCTGATAACTGAAAATTCATATCACATCCTTATTTTAATTTGCATTTCTTTGCTTGCCTGTCATCAACCTTTGACTCTACACAGGCAGCCACTGCCCCAGATCTGGAGTATAAAAGTTTGGTACCCTGTAAAGTTTCATGCATTTCCAACGGAGAAAGCATGCAAGTTTGTGTGGCATCTGTTACTGGGTCCTTTTCCTTCTGAAGGCATTGCACACCCACTTCCTTGCTTGTTCTTGTTCACCTAGTATCTAGAAATGAAATCATCTGTTCAGTCAGCCATGCAGGCTCATCTTCAAGTGAGCATCGCTCTCAGAAAAGCTGGTCATCCTCAAGTGGTCCAGGCCCAAATATTCTTTCCAAAAATAATCAGAAGGGGAGCAGGTATAACTCAGTGGTTGAGTGCCAGCTTCGCATGTATGAGGTCCCAGGTTCAATCCCCAGTACCTCCTAAAAAATAATAATAATCAAAAGTTGACCACCTTTCACCTCCATTGTTGGTACCCTGGTTCATGCCACTGCCATCTCTGGCCTAGATTATTGCAGTCCTAACAGGGTCCCTACTTCTGTGCTTGTCCCATAGATTCTATTCTTAATCAGAAGCCAGAGAGATGAGTCTAAAACATCATCAGACTCTGCCCCTCCTCTGCTCAAAATGCTCCCTTTTCGGCATGTGGGCCACCAGGCCCTGTCTGCGGGTGCGCTGCCAGGCCCTGTGAGCGGGTGAGCCGCTAGGCCCCGCAAGCCATGCATTAAGATGATGACCTAACAGGAGAGTGACACAAGGAAGAGCCAAGATGAGACACACCGTAAAACCGGGAACTAAGGTGGCGCAGGCGGTAGGATGCCTCTCTCCCACATCGGAGGTCCCGAGGATCGAGTCCCAGTGAAGACAGGAGGAGAAGGATGAGGAGAGAGGGCAGGAAATGGACACAGAGTGTTGCCCAGCGAATGGACACAAAAACAGCAAAAACCAGGGGGGTAGGGGGTGGGGTTTAAAAATAGATAAAAGTAAATAAATAAGTAAATCCTTTAAAAAACAAAAACAAAAAAAAACAACTCTCCCTTCTTGCCAGGGGAAAAACAATGTGCCAGAATGACCTGTAAGGTCCTGCGTGACCTTGGTCCCCACATCGTCGTCCGCCTGTCCTGCTCCGTCACCTACTTTAGCCATAATGGCCTCCCTGCTCTTCCTCAAACCCACCCAGGGTGCTAGGAGCTCTTGGGCTCATTTGCTGTTCCCTCTGTCTGGAATATCTTCCCCAGATACCCACATAGCTCACTTCTTCATCTTTATCCTATTCCAAATTGGAACAACCCCCCACCCCAGCACCCCTCTCACTGCCATGTTTCCTCATAGCACCGATCAACACTGGCATAGTATGTATGTGATACTTTCTTATTTGGTGACTGGTTGTCCCTTCCCTCCATTATTTACTTACAGCTTTGTCACTTGCATCTAAAACACTGCCTACTGACTACTCAATAATAACTGATGAATGAATGAATGAATGAATGGCCACCTAGAAATCAACCCCTTATTTTAAGCATTTTGGTTTTTTCCAATTTTTATAACAAATGATACTAACATGAATATCCTTGAAGTGAAATGTTCATACACAGTCATGATCATTTCCTTAGGATTAATTTCTAAAATTGAATTGCTAGGTCAAGGGGATGTACACTTTTTAAACCTTTTGACAGGTATTTCTCCAGAAAGGTAGTATCAATTTACATGCTTTCCAGAAGTGTGGGAGTGACTTTCCCACCAGATATTCAGTGACAATGGGTTTTATTATTTTTAGAAAGCCTTTGCCAAGTTGTTACTTGCCACTGTATTCTCATGTGAGCTTTTATAGAAGGAGCTTTGTGTAACTTAATAGAAAACAACCATTTTACAACAATTCAGAGATGGTCTTCTTGTGGCTCTTTCTTGTAAGCATTTTTGATAAAAGCCAAAAGCAGAGCCCAGAGATGTAACCAACACATCCCTGCTGAGACGGGCTGAGTGTCCCGGTGTGGACTTTACAGGAGTCCGACACATTGTAAGGAGTGCACTTGGGCCACCCAGTGGAAACAAATAGAGAGCTTAAAAAAAAAAACAGAAAAAAAAAACCACTTTCCTGAATTATTACTTTTCCTAGCCAAGCTCAGAAGAGGCTCTACAAAGCCTACAGTTGAGGGTTTTGAGTTCTTCCACAGGCCTGCCCTACAACAATGAATCACCTGAAGGAGTTGTTGAAACACAGACTGCTGATTCAGTAGGTCTGGGATAAGACCCAAGAATGTGCATTTTTAACAAGTTCCTAGATGCTGCTGATGCTGTGGGTCCAGGGACCACACTTTGAGAACCGCTGGCCAAAGCACTGATCCTTATTTTGTGGGTTCGTTTTACAGATGAGGATGTTGGGATCCTGAGAAGGGGTATGGCTAACTCAAGGTCACACCCCTGAATGGTGGCATAGGTGAGAATTGAACCCACAGCCTCCCAGCAGCCTCCTGTAGAGGAGGTCAAGTTGACAAGACAAGCGCTGTATGGCCTCGGAGCACAGACCTAGGAAACCGACCTGGGGGACTCCCCCCATCACCAGCTGTGGGCAGCTCCCTTCATCTCTTTGGGTCTCCACTTGCTCACCTGCAGAGTGAGGATGCTATCCACCATGGCAGGTTTTTGTGTGGATTATATTTGCTCTCATGTGGATAGGCCTAGCACTGTGCCTGGCACATTCGAGAACATCCTGCCCACCCTGTGACTTCTGTGCAACAGCCCATTGGCCCACTCGCCCCCAGCTCAGCGCCATTGTCCCAAAGTTATCAGCTATTGCTGGGCAGCATGGTCTCTGGCCACTGTTTGGCCCAATGAGTCTTAGACTCAGAGAGGAGGAGAGGGGGAGAAGTAGAAGAAAGCTTTCCGGTTCCTTCCCTGAAGAACACACACCTGAAGGTACAGATGGTGCCTCACGTGATGTCAGCCCCTGCTCACATCATTTGAACTTCCCTTCTGTCCTCACCACATCCTCCTGGGGTTTTCAGTGGCAGAACACAAGTGGAAGGTGCAGGCAGAATTTAAAAATAGAAAGGCACCTACTCATGGTGAAATGCGTGGGCTGAGCTCTGGGTGAGGGGGCGTAAGCACTTGCTAAATTTAGCAGGCCCAACTTCCTGTCCTCTCCCCTTACACACCATTATGCAAAACACAATGTTTGTTAGTTTCCCTCTGAGGAAGAATTCAAGGGGTGCAGTGAATTCAAGGGGAAATGAAGCCTGCCAGGTAATTAGGGCCCCTCACCCTGGGGGGTCCCATCTCTGATCACTCTTGTTCTGTGAGCTGGGCTTGGAGAACGTTACTGTTCTCACTTTACAAATGGGGGTACTGAGCCCCGGAGAGTCTGAGGGACTTGCCCAAGATCATCCGGGGTAGAGCCTGGACATAAACTCAGGGTTTCACACTGACTCCCACGGCAGTTCTTGAGAACCCTGCGCAAGGGTGCTCTGGGCATGATTGTCCTGTGGCCGAAAAACAGCACCTGATGGACGGATGTTTTCCAGGGTTCCGAGCGGTTAGCTACCTGCACGTGGAAAGCCTGCGAGCTGAACAATATGACCAGTGGTGGACCAAAGCCTTGCTGTTTGAAGCGCGTCACCTGGGAATTGGTTAACAATGTGGAAACTCAGCCCCACCCCAGGCCTGCTGAATCAGAATCTGCATTTTAATGTTCCCAGGTGCTTCGTATGCACATTTAAGCAGCAGAAGCACTGGCCTAATGCTTTGGTAGGTGTTCACATAAAGATTCAATTAAAGGAATTCTGGACTCCGGAAATTCATTCCTTCACTCCCTCAACTGCTATTTATTGATTAACTTCCACAGTTGAGGCCTCCAGCTGGAAGCTGTGACAGAAATTAGCTGCTAACACGTATAAGTGCTTGCTGTGTATCTGGCAAGGTGCTTTAGATTTCTGAGTGTTTGACCCTCATCTCAGTCGTCTGAGGTAGGTGCGTCTGTTACACACAGAGCAGAGATGAGGACGCAGTGTCGAGGGCTGAGGTAAGACACTTGCCATCATGTCACCTCATACACGGCAGAGCCGGACCCTCGCCCAGGCATCTGGCTCTCAGCCGTGAGGCTCCACCACTTCTAGGAACTAAAGGACCAGAGCAGCTCAGACCCTGATCAATGCTGAGACTTCATGAGCCAGAAGGGATCTGAGTAAATCATCTGTACCAGGGTTTTGTTCTCTTTTTGGCCATTCATTCAAGTAGCATCTTATGCAGGTTCTATGAGAGCCAGAGCTGCTGCTTGGATGCAAGTGGCCCAGAGCCTCCCCCCTCCCCAGGCCACCAGACTTCCCTGGGGCCCTCCAGAAGCCCCATGGAGCACAGGCTGGAAGCCAATCCCAAGCACCCCTTCTTCATTTTGCAATAGGAAGACAGGAGCCAGAGTGGTGAGTTGCCTTGTCCAGATAAGATTGCTAGTGCAGCCGTGTGGGACAGGGGTGGACCTTCCATCCCAGCAGAGCACAGGACTGGTTTTTAATGACATTCCATGGAGAAAAGCCCAACCTCTGTGGGACTGTCAGAGCTAAGGGCCCTGTCCCTAGAAATAATCTTTTTCATTCCTCTCTCTCTCTCTCTCTCTCTCTCTCTCTCACTCTCACACACACACACACACACACACACACACACAACTTTGTCATAAAGTTTCAAGGTTTCAGAGAGTCCAGAGGGCCCCTGAAGCCCAGAAAAACCCCTTGAGCCAGGAGTCCCTGCTTTTGCCTTTGCTGAAAGGCGCAGGGAGGACGTCAGAAGGCCCCGGGGGATGGTATGCCCTGGGGAGCCCAGGTCTGAAATCACACCTTCCAGTGCTTTCACACCCACACCTGCCAGTTGGTGAACATCTTCTGTCAGGAATTTGTTGGAGAGCGGGAAGAAGTCCCTGCTGTGACTGAACATCAAGGCTCCTTGTTCTGTGTCTAGCCTGAGTGGGCAAGAGAAGCGAGTCTGCAGACTGGAGGCAAATCCCTCTTACAGAACCTCAGGCTTCCCTCGTGTCTGCTTCTGTGTCTCTTCTCCTCATTGTGTAGGAACACCCATCATAGTGGGTTGGGGCCCACCCTGCTCCAGCTGGACCTTGTCTTGATCACACCTGCGAAGACCCTACTTCCAAATAAGGTCACATTCACAGGTGCTGGGCTTAGGACTTGAAAATCTCTTTGTCAGGGGGACACAATTCAACCCCTAACAGTCTGTCTGTCATTAGAGGAGTATTTATATAAAATGTGATCAAGCTATACAGCACAATACTAGGCAGCCATTAAAAGTGGTGACATTTGTGCACATTCAGTGACTTGAAAAGGCACTGACAATGTATTGATGAATGAAAAAAGCAGTACATCTAGTAGCTGTGAAAAATACAACCAAACTGCATATATGCACAGAGAGGGGTATAGTGGGAAGGACACCCAAATGTGAAGAGTGGACATATCAGGGATGGGATTATAAGTAACTTTCATTTTCTCTATATACTTTTTGAAATTTACACAGTGTGTGCTATTTTTATAATCAGAAAAAATTTTTTAATTCCTTCTCCTTCCCTCATACCCCTGCCAGAAATGTGGGTGGAAGTTGCCAGTAGCTTAGGGGTAGGGGGTCAGCTGCCAGGCTAGGTCCTGGGTAACTGCCGCCATGGTGGGCGCAGGGTCAGAGCTGGTGGGGTCAGGTCCAGGAGCCAGGGGTCCTGGTGGCCCACTGTGTGCTCGGTGCCTGCCCTGGGCTGGGTCTCCTCCCCTCCTCCCCTTCTTCGGTCCTGGGTTCTCATGAAGCAGGGCTGGCAGCCCCAGGAGCTGCAGAGGCACTTCCTCCTTTCATCTTCTCCTATCTCCCCTTGGCTTGCCTCCCCTCTTCTTACCCCTGAGGCCTGTGTTTTACTGTTTGGCTTCTTATCTTTACCCCCTTCCGGTAGTCTTTCTGTGGCTAGTGTTTTGACCTTTAAATCAGACAGGCCTGAGTTCTCAGCCTGTTGCTGCCTCTCACAGGCTGGACTCCTCCATTTCCTCATCTGTCTCAGGCCTCTCCTCCTCTCTCTGCATACCTGCTCCATTCTGCTCTCTCTCCCTTTTCTCTCCATGTTCCCCAAGCTGCAGCCACAGGGAGATAAGCAGGGGGCCCGGGAAGGTGGGGCCGAGCACCCACAGTGCTCCCTGCAGACCTGGCAGGGTTGGCTCATCTAGTGCCAGCCCCCCATGGGTAAGGCTCCCCACACCTGACCCTCGCAGATCCTGGCAACCTAGGGACAGGCGGCTTGAGTCAGAAACCCACGGTGGCCCCGTCAGGACCCCACACCCCCAGGCACTGCTTTCCCGGACAGAAGCTCTGGTGCCTGAGCTCATGGGCATAAATGACTAAGTCCCTTACCCTCTTCTCAGAGGGAGCAGTGTGACCAGGAGTTTGGAGCAGGATGGGGAGCAGATCCCCATAGGCCCTTCCCCGCGGGGCCAAGCTGAGAAGAAAGAGCAAGGGCTTCAGAGCCACAGTCCTGGGCCCCAGTTCCTCAGCACGTAGGTGGCTTTGGGAAGCCTCAGGTTTCTAATCTGAATATGGGCTGATAGAAAGTTGGCTTGAGAAGTGAGTGGATAATGAATGTGAGGTAATTAATAGAGGCCCAGGCATTTGGTAGCCATTATCAGTGTTGTCTGTATGGAAGATTTTTTGTCTAAATGCAATTAGTGGTTTACAATCTATGCCTCTTTTTACTGCATTAGCCACAGAGAGAAAGTGTGGAGCCAGCAGGCAGTACATCCAGTTATTTACTAAAAGTGGGAACAGAAGGGGTGGTGTAGCCACCTCAAATGTGCCATTTTAGGACCAGAAAGGACCTTCGAATCATCTAGGCCAGAGGCCCTCCATTAGTTCCTTGCGATTTAGCCATTAATTCAACATTCATTCATTCAATAAATAGTTGTCGAGGATTATCATGTGCCAAGCATCGTACTGGGCACCAGATCTTCTAGTAGCTACTGGCAGTTCCTGAAGCCCTGGCTGGGAGGCCTGTGAAACAAGTTCCCATCCCCCTTCTCAGAGGGGGTTGTTGTATTTCCTTCAGTGGATTCTCTCGGGATCCCCTGCCCCAGGCCTTTATAGCTGCACATTGTCCTGCCCTCCACCAGAGTCCTCAGGGAAGTGAGCTACCAGGAAAGGTGGAACCAAGCGCCACAGTGGCCCCTCCCTTTGTTCAAGGTCAGACATGTGGTGAGTCTATACCTAGTCCTGATTAGAACCCAGCCCAGGGATTTCCTTTGCCCTGCACTTTAATGCTGATGTCCATGTCCCCAGGGGTACGTGGCAGGGTACCAGAGGCCAGCAAACCAAGAACACAGACTTGGCCCATCTTTCAGTTGAATTGGATACATGTATATTTCATTACACGGATAAACATGTGCATACATCTAAACATGGAAAGATTGCAGAGTAGAGTTTTATATGTGCATGGCTTTTAAAACACGAGACTAAAAAGACATTTTGTGCTTGTGGAGACTGCTTCGGTCAATGTCCCTGGACCTCCCGGAGGGAAACTGTTTAGTATTCTGCCCCCTTAGGGTTGCTTTGATGGAAAAGTTTGAGAACTTCACCTTGGCAGTCCCCATGGCGTGGTGACCCTCTGAGCTCTAGCTCCTCAGTGGGGCGAGCAGGAAGAAAGGGGCTGAATTGGCACATGACAGACTTAAGGAAGAATTTCTTGGATGTGAGAGTTGTGAGAGGCTTGAAGGAAATCACTGGGTATTTGGGTTCAAAGTCCACAACGAGGAGAAACTGAGGAAAAGGAACTGTCTGCTCCCCTCAGCAGTTCTGGGGCCCCCAGCTTTCAGCTAAAGCTTGGCACCTTCCAGAACTGTGATTCATGAGACTGGCTCTTCTCCTGAGATCTGTACTGCTAGATCCTTCAGGCCTCTGCCCACATGGCCACGGATCAGAGGGACCTTCACTAGCCATCTGTTCACCTTCCACCCTGCCTACCCCACCCCGTTATCCTCGGACAAGGATAGGTTTGCTCCTTGGCATCTGGCAGCACCTGATAGGTGAGCAATGTATGTGTTGGGATTTAGCCCCATGAGCGCACAGTCTTCTTGTTCACTCCTTGACTGAGCTCACCTTTTAAAACCATACTTAACCAGAGTCTTACTGACTGGTTTGTTTCCCAGCTGCTAAAACAAATACCATACAATGGGTGGCTTAGCAACAGGAATTTATTGGCTCATGGTTTCAGAAGCTAGAAGGCTTGCTTCCTCCCAGGGTGGGTGTCTTCTGGCCAGCCGGCAGTCTTTTGGAGTTCCTTGGCTTTTCCCTCAAATGGGAATGCACGTGGCAGCACCTTCTCCTTTCTCTTTTGGGTTCCATTGACTTCCAGCTTCTGGCTGTATCCTGTGGCTTCCCTCTTCTGTGTTCAGTTTCCTTACTTGGAAGTACTTCCGTCTGTTGGATTAAAGACCACTCTCATTTGGTTTGGGAACACTTTGACTCAAAACGTCTTTGAAGAGCCCATTTACAAATGGGTTCAAGCCCACAGGACCAGGGGTTGAGACCTGAACATACATTTTTGGGGGGGCATGGTTCAATACTCAACATTGGCCAGTACCATCTATTGAGCTAAAATGACAAAAAAAAAATAATAAAAAAATCCAAAACAAAACAAAACTGAGCTAAATTCAAGAACATGAGTTCCTGTTAGACATTTAATCTCAAAACATAGCTTTTAAGGAGTATTTAGAACTCAGCCCCAAATGACTCTCTCCTAAAGCTTCTATATCTTGCATGCCTACCCAGGACACCCTAATAATGGCTTTACTTGGTACATGAATGTTTCTCCAAACACCCTGAGCCTCCAGCATCAGGGACCTGGTTTGATCTAACTCTTCCCCTGTATACAGTAGATGCTTAGTGAAAGTTTGTTGAAATATTTCAAAAGGCTGGCAGGCCTCTGGGCTCCAGGCAGTAGGGAAGGCTTCTGTGTGCTCCCAGGGAGGAAAAGTGATTAAGGATGGAAGGATGTTTGACAAGGGTTGAAATGGAGATTTTTGGTTAATCCTCTGCACAGATAATTCAGGGCCCACTCTCCTCTAGCCCCTTCCCCTTCTGTTCCTGAAGCACCCTGCTTGATCAGGTTTGCCCACACTGCTGTGAAGGTGCCTCTTTGCATGTGTGAAGGCAAGAGGAGAGAAGTGGAACCACTCAGATATCTGCTGCGCCTTTCTAAGCACCACGTCCTGTACCCAGGAACCGAGAGAGAAGTGCGGCGGAGCCTACCCGCATTCCAGAGGGGGTGGAGAGGGGAGCCTTTCTGAGTCAGACAGTGTTCACCAGTGGAGGACAGGCGACCAGCCCCCAGGGGTCATCTCCAGCAGGCTCAGGGGAGGCTTCTGGGAGACTGAGGCATGCATTGGGCCTTGGAGGATGGGGGGGACTGGATGTTCAGAGAGGGGCAGCTGTTCCTTAGCCATCTCCCCTTATCCTGTGGGTTGGAGCTGCTCAACACATACCTGTTGTGATTGGAACTAGTGTGTTTCACCAAACGTCCACTCACCAATCTCTGGTTGAGCACGACCCATTTGTTCATTCGTTCATTCAGTTATCCATTCATTCATTCATTTGTGGGGCCCTGTCCTAGGTCCTGGAGATCTAGCAGCACTGAACAAAAAGACAGACAAGGTCCTTTCCAGCTCCTATGGAGTTTATGTGGGGGAGAGGAGGGATGGGCAGCAAACAAGTCACAGCTTACATTTGGTGGGTATCTACCATGTGCCAGGCCCTTCTGAAGCACTTTTTATAGAGTTTCTCAGTGGGGGTACAGTTTGCATTTTGAGGGGGCAGTTCTTTATTGGACAGGATGTGTGGCATATAAGATTTAGCGTCCTTGGCTCCTGCCCCTTACTGTCAGAGGCACTCTTTCTCATTCCCTACCCCAGCCACTGGGACACTCCAAAATACTCACTCGCAGTTTAAAATGGCCCCTCAGGACATGGTACCATCCTCCATTAGAAACAATATAATCTCATTTAATCCTCATAACAGCCACATGAAATTGGTTCTGTTACAGATCCCATTTTACAGATAGTGAAACTGAGGCATAGAGATGTTCAGATGCTTGTATAAGATCACAAGGTCAGAGTGATGGATTTGAACCCTAGGAACCTGACTTCAGAGACTGAACTCTTAACCACTCTGTCTTACTGCCTCTCAGACCAATATTGAAGCTGGAAAGTCCAGCACTAAGGGGTGCTGTGCTGAAATAAATCAAGAGAGTGTGATAGAGGGAGACAGGCGCAAGTGGCAGTTTCCTATGTGTAAAGCATTGTGCTGACCCAAGAGGGAGAAAAGAGAGAGCGATGAGACGACCAGCTGCCGGCCCCTCCTAGTGCTTGCACACAGGCAGTCTGGACACTCCATTCACCTGCAAGTGTGTGTGAGTGTGCATGTGTGTGTGCTTAAGTGATAGGTACTTTGGTGAAACCTCTCCCATAGTAGGGAATATCCTGCTCATTGAGGAATAATTATTCGTGTGAAGGTCACTCATCAGGAAACTTGAATGTGGAAGAGAGGAAATGCAGTGTTGAAGAAACCAGGCACTGGCAAGGGAGGCAGCCCTCTTTTTCTCTCCACATTCAACCAATGGAAAAGTGGTTAATGACCACCTTTGGTGTGCATCTGAGCCAAAGGCAGTGGGGAATGTGGGAACTTTTTGAAGTTTCACGTTGTGTCTTTTTGGTTTGGAACCCAGTTGTGTCTGGTATATAGTAGGTATTCAATAAATGTTGGTGGATGGATGGATGGATGGATGGATGGATGGATGGATGGATGGGTGAATGGGTGGGTGAATGGGTGGGTGGATGGATGGATGGTGGTCAGACAGACCCAGGTGGAAGAAAGGATGGATGGACAGACATTGATGGATAGATGAATGGGTGGGTGGGTGGATGGATGGATGCATGGATGGACAGATGGATGGACGGACAGATAAGATTTGTAACAGCCCCACATAGAACCTCTGGGACCAATTCACAATGATATAGAATTAAGGACTAAATTACAAGTAGAGAGCAATTCTAAAATGCATTTGTTTATCTTGCCACAACTCAAGAATAGGAGAGAATTTTCTATCATTCTTCTTGGCAGAACAACATCAACAAATGCCCCGGCCCTTAGTCCTCTGAATTCACCTTAGACAGTTGAAGGGAAGAGCTAAGATTTGCAGAGCACTTACTCTGGGTCTGGCATTCTGCAGACATCGTGGCTTTTAGTTTTATGCACTTTACAAATCAGGATGTTCAGAGAGGTGCAGCAATGTGGTTGAGGTCACACAGTGAGTGACTGAGCTGGAATGCAAAACCAGACTGATACCGCAGTCCCTTCTCATCCCGGGCCAGCTCCCGGTGAAACAAACAATTAGGGCAACATTCTTTAGGCAGCAGATGCAAATTGGTGCAGCTTTCTGGGTTGTAGTTTATCTTTCTGTGTGAGGCAGGGCTGGTGAGAGGCACCAGGAGGAGGAGTTGGGGGTGAGGATTTATGGGGAAGGACCCGGGTTTGTTTCCACTGTAGCGCCCAGCCGGGGCAGCTTAGTCAGCAGCAGGGCCTGTTAGTCACTACGGCAGGGTGGGAGGGCGTGGGGATGGGTCAGGATTGTGGGAGTGAGCAAGCGCCTACCACGGAAAGACAGCTCAGGACCCAGGCCTTGCTGGGACGAAGCAGGGGCGGGGGGAGTAGGGTTTCCCTTCCCCTGACTCTTGTTCCATTGCTCCTCTCTATGACTGTCTAACACGTTTTAGCTCAGGGGAGGAGGAGGGAGAGAATGGGATGATGCTGGCAGGACAAGGAAGAAGGAAGGGGAAGAGGCGGCTTGCCTTCTTTCTTCGAAGGCAAACGTCTGTTTCTACGGCAGTTCCTCTCTGCCTAACTGTGTGGTCTGGGGCAAGTCACTTTCTCTCTCTGAGCCCAGTATTTGCCTCACTGAGTTGTCTTAGAAATTAGACCAGATAACATACGTGAAAACACTTGTCCAGGGCCGGCACATGGTGGGAGCTCAGGGAACAACTCCCTTCCTTCCTCCTCTACCCTCTTTGGCTGTGTCTGATGACATGAGAGGAAAGTGCCAGACTCTGGCAGGGCACAGGGTGACTGAGACCCCACACCCAGCCCGCTGCCCTGCTCCTTCCTGTCTTCATGTGGGCCTGGCTGCCCTCACCACGTACACTCCTGACCATCTGAGGGCAGGGACCACGAGTCAGGATGAGGGGCATCTGGGAGGGGCCTGCTGCACAGGCGGGCACTGAAGGTGAGGGTTTCCTACACCTCAGAGAGAGGGAGACTAGGACCCAGCGAGGGCACCCATTTCTCCTGCCTCCCTGCCTCCTCAGCATCTGCCATGGTGTTGGGCACAAAGCAGGGGCTTCCTGAGTGTTGGTTGTAGGAAAGAATGAAGGGAAATGTGACAATGTGAAAGCTCCTGGCCCAGGGCCTGAGCAACAGGGGTACTCATCAAACATCTGCAGTATGAACAAATGAATAAAAAGAATGCCTTGCTCAGAGCCTGGCTCTTGGTTCTTGTTGGTTTTTGCCTTCTTCCCCACTCTTTGCACCCAAAAATGTTGTCGTGGACTCACCCTGCCAGGGCTGGAGAGAGGAGTGGGGAGTGCCGTTCCAGAACATTATTGAGCTTCCCAAGGTCGGTTCCCTCCTCTCTCAACCACTGAATGGTCACAGGTGTGCGGGGCAATGGCAGGGCTGCAGGGAGGCCAAAGAGCCTGAGTGCACTCACCCGCTCCCCTACTGCCCGACCCCCAGCAGACCTCTCAGTGCAGCTGCCTTCTGGATGGCCTTGGAGGCAGGACAGTCACCAGGGCCATGGGGCTCGGGAGCATGGGAGGAGGGGGAAGCCCACTGTCACCAGGGCCTACTTTCTCATCCCAGCTGCTAGCCCTCAGTGTAGTTCCACAGGCAGAGTATGGGGATTGGAATTGGAGAACCTAGATCTGAGTCCTGGATCAGCCACTTTGCGGCTGTGTGACTTTAGCAAGCTCCTTTACCTCTCTGATCCTATCTTCTCATCTCTAAAATCGGAATAGGTAATTTCCCACTTGCACCATGGTTGAGGGCAGTGCAGGGCTGTCAAGGACTGTATATTAGAGAGAACACTTTGGAAACGTTTGAGTTGCTGTCATGTGAAAGCACGGCATTACTGCCATAGCATTGGTGCTGGTGCTCTCTCTCCCAGAACAAGCGGGGGTGGGACGCTGGAGCGCCTGTACTTGAGGCTTGGCCCCAGCTCTTACCCTGGAGGGTCTTAAGCACATCACTTGGTCTCAGAGAGCCTTATCTTTCTCATCTATGAAGTGGGTGTGATTCTCCTATCTGCCTCTCCAGGGTCATGTGTAAGCACACTGGAGTCTGTGCTTGCTAAGTGCTTTATAAATCTTAGGTGGATTTGAGTGGGGTTTTGTGAAGGGGGGTTGGTCTCAAGAAGCTCAGACTGCCTTCCAAGAGAGGCAGATGGTGGGAGCTGTTCTCTTCTGAGACGAGAGTTACAGATGCCCAGGGCTCAGTGGGTGGTCACAGGACAGTGGTGTCACTTTCCCGGGTGCTGTCCGTTGCCTCTGCTCCTGGCAGGATGGCCCTCTGAGACTGGCCTTGCTCCCTGGGTAAGTCAGGTTGGCAGCCGCCACCTGTCCAAGGACAGTGGCACTTCCATGACCTCATTTGGCTTCTGCCCAAATCCCAGGTCCAAGGACTTCTCTGAAACAGCCTGGCTTCCTGGAGTTCCCCGTTTGCCACCGGCTGTTTTGCGCATGTGATCTCCAGCTTGGCGTGTCGAAATCCTACTCCAGTCTGCCCGGAAAGCCCCGGCCGATGGAGGCTGTGCAGAGGCAGGGGAGGTGTGGGTTCCGTGAGCATTGCCACACTTTGCAGCCCCAAGTTGGGGACATCGATTTGGGTTCTATTTGCAGATATTTCTGTTTCCTCTACAAGGAGCAGTGGGCAGCAGAGGGAATTTGGGCTTTGGGTGGCTATGAGATTATTCCCAGCACAGTTTCATCACATGGATGATGTATTTGGGGAACTTCGTGAAACATTGTGGTCTGACAGTGCTGTGGTTCATTACAAATGGAGAAAAGACTCTGGAATCCACCCTTGCAGGGACCTCAGTGCTGATGTGGCATTTTCTGTTCATGGTTTATTTACCCTGTTCTAAGGGACAGGGGAGGGCAGGGAGGCCAGCCGTTTGTGGCGTCTGTAAGTCCTTACAGCGCCAGCTCACATTCTGCAAAAACTGTTATCCCATTTTACTGATGAGGAAACTGAGGTTCAGATAAGAGACTTGACCAACCCAAGGTAGTTCTGAAGGCAGAGCCACTGCTCCCAGCTGGGCAGGTTTGTCCTTCTCCACTAGCCCCAGTCCAGGAGCCGTGAGCCAGCAGGCTGTGTGGCCTGGAGCAAGTCGTGTGATACCTCAGGCTCCAGTTCATTTCTGGTTTTGGTGAGAGGGTTCACCTAGCTCAGTACTTCTGAAATCCTTCCCACGGGGGAGAGTAAATGAATTTCTTTGGAGTTTTGTGTTTCCCCTTAAACATTCTGATACCTTTGTTATTCTTCCCTATAATGTATCAGGGTTTGTTTTATAATTAAAAAGAAAAAAACTTTTCTCCCCTAACTGTCCAGGTAGAATTGATGCTCTGAGAAGATACAACACGTACCCCTGGCATGATGCCTAGGACCCCCACCTGGCTGGAGAAACCTGGGACGTTAGTGGTTCCTGAGGGCTGGTCCAGCAAAAGTGCCCACGATTTCTGCAAGGTCCAAGGGCTTGGCCTGGGAGGCCCGTACAGTGTGGTTGTGTGTCCTGGGAGACACTGTATCAATGTCAGAAGGCCCTGCTCTGGCACCCTCCTGCAAAACTTGCTCTTCCTGGCCCATCCTTCCTGGGAACAAAGGCCCAGGACAGACACTTTCCATTGGAAGCATCCAACATGGGCCTGACCAAGAGCAATGTGGGAGAGGTCCCTGAACTCCCAAGCGGTGGCCAAAGCTGAGTTTGAGTTTCAGTCGTTACCATTGTGGCTTTGGGCCAATCCCATGATTGAGCTCTGGTTCTCTGTAGGCCTGGGCATGGTCCCGAGCCTTCTTCTCAGTATTATGGTGACCCATAAAGAGCAGGGCTAGGAAAGGTCCCAGCATGGGGCCTGGCATGCAGGATGTGCCAGGACAGGTTAATGACTCTGCTGTGTTTGAGGACCACGAAGCCTCACAAACCTGGAAGCCATTTCCCATTTGCCCAAAATCTTCCACCCCTGTCAGTTTTGTTGAAAGCCTGGTGTCTTCATGGCAACCAAGGCCTTGGGTTAAGCCATTGATGACCCCTAATTAAAATTCAGTTGTTACACAGACAAGCTGGGGCTGAGTTCCACACCCTGCCTCCCAGTTAATTAGGCATGTGACCTTGGCCAAGTCATTTAGCCTCTCTGTGCCTCCTTTTCTTCATCTTTAAACTGAGGATGCTAAGGAGCCAATGAGCTGCTGCAAACAAGACTCTTTTGAATGTGCTCAGAGGCTAGTGGGAGAACAGAGGAGTCGAGGGGCCTTTGTAGCCCAGGACGAGAAGTCCAATGACAGGGTTATGTCCCTGGCCCTTTGGGTACATATAGGTGCATCTAACCGAAGCTTGAGGAGTCAGGAGCCCTTCATGGAGGAGGTGTGGGTCTCATCTGACCTAGGAAGGATGGCAGGAGCATCCCTAGGATGGGGCAGCGGATGGCATCACAGGCTGCAGGCGTGTGTGCCGAGGCACCATGCTAGGCACCTCCCTGCACGGTTATTGTCTTGGCTTATCCTCTAGACAACCTTGCCAGTAGTTATTCTTTGCCCCATGTTCCAGATGAGGAAACCGGGCTGCTGGCCCAAGGCATGGAAGTGGCACAGCTGGGCTTGGAACTCAGGCTGTTCTGATCCCCAAATCCCTGCTCCTAAGTAGGCCCTCCCCACCCATGAGCTGGAAAGGAGGGTGGGCCATGGTTCCCGGCTGATAAAGGAAAGGGCAGAGAATGCCTCACCTTGTTCACAGCTGGTGCCTGGAGGCTGGGTGGGGTGGGCACCAGCATGTGAGAAGGGAGGGCAGCCTGAGCCAGGAGGAGTCAGCCTCTGTGTGGAGACAGAGCCCAGCCTCCTGCTGGTCCTTCAGCGCTTCGCCCAAAGCCTCATGCCTCTGTAGGGGCAGGCCGTTATCACGCCCTCCTCAGGGGTGGGGCCACGCTTCCGTCTGTTCCCTCCTCCTGACTCAGCTGCTCAGGACACCTGTGGTCTTCTCCCTGTCTTCCCCCCGACTTCCAGTACAGGGTCTGGGATCACTGAATGTTTGCTGAAGGAAGCCATAAATGTAAGACCTGGGTCCCAGGGTTGCCTCTGCCCATAGTAAATGCTCACGAGCTGTTTGGGGCATGGAAGGATGGCATTTCACAGGTGAAAAGCCGAGGTCGAGAGAGGCTAATTTTCTCAAGGTCCTGGTTTAGAAAACATCTGGAGAGCCCTGATCCCAGGGTGAGAAGGAGTCAGGGGGCAACGAGCCCACTTCCCTCTCTCTGAAGCCACGGGGACTTGCCGTCCCCAGGACCCCTCCCTTTTTTGGCCCATCAAACCCTTGCAGGGGGACTGAGCATTTGCAATTTGCCTGTTCTCTCATCCACAGGAGAGGCACCTTCCAAGGTTCTGCAGCAGGGAGAGGCTCTTTGAACACCGTGGGGGACCCAGCTGAAAACTGGGTGTTGGACTCTCTTCCATTTCCCTGGAACCACTGCTGTGGATGTGTGCTGAGGCGTTGAGCCTGGGCACTCCTTGTTTCTAAGCAGGAGGGTCAGAGTCTTGGAACACCCCGGCTTGCTTCCTAAGTGGGAGCACGGAGGGCTGTTGTGATAACCATTGGCTCCCTGGCGCCCTGGGCGGGCACTGGCTGCTGATGCTGCCTCATTGAACACAGAAAGGCGTCAGAGGCGGGCGTCTCCCCCGCACAGCCCACAAATCAGTTTTTAATGAGTTGTCACTTTGACAATGGGGCTAAGTCTTGGACCTGATTCAGTGTTGTTGCCTTTTTTTCCCCCTCTCCTGCTTGCTTTCTTCTCTCTGCAGCCTCCACTTACTGGAAATGAAAGCTCTGAGCGCATGAATGGCAGGGAGGGAGGGAGGTGCCAAGACAAAGAGATGGCTTTGTCTGGCGGTGAATTTAGATAGCATGTGGGTGGCTGGGTTGAGGCACAGGCTTCCTTCACCCGCCTGTCACAGAGCTTGCCTGGTGTTGCCGGAGAAGGAAGGAGAGATGGGTTTAAGTCTCTGGCAATGGCTGGGTCCCAAATTATGGGGCTGGAAAGAGCCCCAGCTTGCCAGCACTTGGGGGAGAAAGGCAGAGTAATAGGAGGTTGGTAATTGGAGCAGGGGTGCAGGGAGGGCCTGGCCTGAAGCTCCTGTTGCCTAGAGTGAACAAGCGCGGGCACGACGCTGGCCTGCGTGACCTGGTCCCAGCCCCTCGTGCTGCCATGAGCTCCCATGTCACTGGGGCTCAGTTTCTTCAGAGTTAGGGGAACACTAATACCTTCCTCCTAACGTGGTCACATGGGTTAGGTCGAACTGGAGAAGTGAATCCTCCTCATCACCATCCTTCTCCGTCATCCTCATCACCATCACCATTGTCACCATCGTATTCTCAACATCATCACCATTGTCTCCACCAGAGCAAACGTTTATGTATCACTTACTACGCACCAGACACTGTCCTGGGTGCTTATAAATGTGAAGGAATCTCCCCTTCAGTGGGTTCCTAATAGAAGTTGTCCTGCTTCGTCAGAAACTTGCTGGACAAATGACTTGACCCTCCGGGCCTCAGGATTCTCCTCTGTAAAATAGGATAATAATAGTACCTACTGAAAAGGGGTGTTGGAGGTTTAGATGTGTTAAAGCACACGAAGTGCTTGAAAGGGCACCTGGTCCCAGCAAGCTATTCGCTAGTGTTGATATTGCTGTTGAAGCAAGGGGTAGGGCGACATCCCCAAAACCAAAGGCCTCAGTGCATCGCCTTTACTGCCACAGCCCCCCACCCCCAGGTCTAAAACTTTTCTCCTGTATTCTACACCCCACCCAGCGGCATCAGCAGCATCCAGGCGCCCTCGCCAGGGACCTGTGTACAGCCTTCTCTGGTCTTCCCCTGCCCTCAAGCCCCCTCCCAGTCCAGGGGGATGGGGTGCCATTGATTCTGCTCCCAAGGCTTCCTGTTGCCTACCCAACCCGCTCGGCCTCCACAGGCCTGTACCTCCTCTCCTTTGGAAATGGCAGTTGCCTCCTCCCTGGTCCCTTGGCTTCTGTGTCCTCCTGCCCAGGCTGCCCTCCCCTCTGGGAGCCTGAAGGGTCTTTCACAATCACAGATATGGCCCACGACTCCCCTGTTTAACACCTTCCAGTGGCAACAAGTGATCAGTCATCAGGTTCCTACTGCCCAGCACCAGCCTGTGCCCTGAGCAGAGGAGGGAACGGCTGGAAACATTTGCCAAGACCCCACTCTTTGTGCATTCACTGAACACACGTTTATCGCTCACCTCTGGGCCAAACACTGCACCGTGTGCCTGCCAGCCAGCTTGCTGACGCCACCTGTGAGGGAGGTAGCATCACCGCCATGTTTTAAATGAGGAAACTGAAGCTCCTAGAGGTTAACTGGCTGGCCAAGGCCACACAGCTGGTATATGGCAGGCAGCCTCCGTTCCAGTGCATTGGTCTCTGAGGCCAAGGGCGCTCTCCCCTCACCACTGCATGGGAGACTGCCACATATGCCAGGCCTGGTTGGTACAGCCTCTGCTCACTGTCTGGAAAGGGCTGTGGGATCCAGGGCCTGGGGAACCAAGCTGGGAGGCAGCAGAGGCAAAACTATACCTTGAGCAGCTGCAAGGCAGGAAGGAGCATGGTCCAGGGAGTGGGGAACGTGTGCCTGGCAGGTGGGTGGAGATGTGGATTCTGCAGCCACTGAGAGCCAGATGCCCAGTGCCAGGTAATGGAGAGGGGGCAAGAGTCAAGAGAAAGTGGGGAAATTGGAGGGGATGAGGCCTCGGGGGCAAAGGTGTGGCCAGGGAGGACTAGCCTGGGGCCAGAGCAGAGTGATGAGCAGGTGCTGAGAAGAGGTAAGGGCATGGTGAGGAATCAGGCTGAGCTGCCCCAACCCTGCGCCATTACTGTGTCATCTGTTGAGAATCTCGTAACTTCTTCTTGCCTGGCAGTGTTCTACCAGTCCTTTCATTGGCAGCTCAAGCTTCCCCGCTCATGAAGCCTTCCCAACCCCTCTGCCCAGGCAGAGCCCACCCCTCCTAAATTACTTAGCCCACCATGTCCAAACTACCTGGGGCAGGCTCGTCTCCCAGGGTCGGGGCTGAGGCCGAGTCATCATGGGCCCTGGGGCAGCGCAGTCTGCGTTTGGTGAGTAACTGACTAGGAGACAGGGGTCCCCTAGTTCTGACTCTACAACCAACCCTCAGTGGTCTTTGAGAGTCTCTGCCCCTGCCTGGGCCTTAGTTTCCTCTTGTGTATGGGGTTGGGGGCGGGGGGGCTGGATGGCCACTGAGGGCCCTTACTCAGTGCTGGGATGTGAAGGGGAGGTTGGGGGCTGGGGAGACGGGGTAAGGCCTTGAGTGGTCTCTCTACCCTACACTGTCAAGGTCTTTGCTTTTTACAGTAATTACCACTTACTACCTGGGAGTTTCAGAACCCAAGGGCATCCCCATCCCTTCACTCTCCATCTGCTTGTGTTCTCATACTCTCCCCCACCCCCATTCCGCCACTTGGTGGACACAGACCCTTGTGACCTGTTGCACCAGTGCAGCCACGAAGGTACTGGCAGTCCCTGAGGGTGATGATGGAAAAGAACTGGATTCTCAGGGACCAACATGAAAATTCAATGCCATGACATTTCCTCTGTGTGGTTTCCCGATGTGCTCCGGGCTGCTTTGTGTTTATAGGATGGAGTTTTGCTTTTGCTGCTTTATTTAATCCATGAACACATGTTGAATACTAGCTCTGTACCAGGTCCAAGGCTGGGTCCTGGGGACACACGTGAACCAGACCCTGGGAAATAGGCAGGCTGGGGGTGCTCTTGCCTTCTGTGGGTGCTGGAAGCCTGGGTGTCCTGTGCCCTCCTACCGACCTCAGGCTCCACTGATCCCCAGTAGAAGTTTTCCGGGAAAGACAGGTCCCTGGACAGTGTGCTTGAGAGTTCTTTTGATGGGCAAACAGGCCTGAGCAGGAGGGACCCGGTCCTGGAGATCTGAAGGAAGAACCCAAAAGAAGACTGAGCAGATACTGTGTGATGGGGAGTGGGTAGATATCTGTAAGGGAATTGGTCAGCCCAGGCAAAACACCTGGCAAGAGCAAGTGGAGGGCATCCTGGCAGAGAAGCAGGGCTCAGGCTGGGCGCTGAGGGTGAGCTTGGGAAAAAAACCATTGGTCCTCCACTCCTGGCATTCCTTCCCTCATCCACTCCATCCAAGGCTGCTTTTACCTTGCTTTTCTTGCACCTGACTTCCCTGACCCCTTTGCTCCCTCAATCCCATTGCTGGGGGCTTTGTCTCCTTAAGCCTCTTGAACACTGCCGCCTGCTAATATTCCACTTCCTGGTTTCCTCAGTTCAAACCCCAGATCTGCCTGTGACCTTGGGCAAGTTGCCTAAACTCAGTTTCCATATCCACAAAAGCAGATGGCAATAGCATCTATCTCAGGGGAAATGCTGGGGAAATAACAGTCAATATAAGCACCATCGGGTAAATATTGCTTCTCCCAGCCCCCTGCTCCCATCTTCCATGACCCAGTTCAAGCCTTGCCCTGGCCCCATCCAGTGGCCCCTCTCTGTAGCCCTTCCTCATCTCCTCCACATAGTCTAGCCTTATCCACAATTCTCCCATTGCTCCTACTGTTAATTGCTGTCAGTCTCTGCCATGAGCTTGGCCTCCTATTGTACCAGGACCACATCTGATGCTTCTTCCGTTTCCCGCATGTCCCCTCGGAGTGCCACGGAGAAATGCTCTCGACCAGTGGAGCCATTTGCTGCTCTGACCAATATTTATTGAGCGTGTTGTTTTTTTTTATCTATTGCTTGTAGTAAATGACCCCCAAACTTAGCAGCTAAAAACACTAAACCTTCCTGAGGGTCAGGAATTCAGAAGCAGCTTAGCTGGGCAGCTCTGGCTCGAGGTGACTCATGAGGTTGCATGTTGGCCAGGGCTGCGGTCATCCGCAGGCGCGACTGGGGCTGGAAGGTCCGCTTCCAAGGCGGCCTGCCCCCGTGCCTGGCGTGGCAGTGCTGGCTGCTGGCAGGGGCCTCGGTTCCTCCCCACGTGGGCCTCTCTGCAGGCTGCTCGAGTGTCCTCATGATATGGCGACTGCCTCCCTCCAGGGAGAGGGAGCTGTTAAAGAGCATGGAGGAAGCCACAAGGTCATTTTTCACTTGGCCTGGGAAGTCAAACTCGTCATTTCTACACTATTCTGTGGGTGACACAGGTCAGCTCCATTCACTGTGGGAGGGGTGCAAATGAATCACTGGAGTCTGGCCCCTGCAGGCATCTACCATGTTGATTTTTCTGTATTGATCCCCCTGCATGCCATCAAAGAGGTGCATCACAGCCCTGAAGTGGCCTCAGGGGGTTGGCCACTATGAAGCTGGCCAGGCTAGTGGCCTGGAGTTGCTTGAGGACAAGGAGAGATCTTCAGTATTAGAACCCAAGGCCTCTGCCTCACACATTGGTCCCTTTATCCAACTTACTCATGGAATCAGTACTTAACCCACACTTTCCCTCTTGACCACTGTAGACAATTGCATCTGTTTTCTAGCAGTCAAATCTGTTCAAAGAAGGATTTTCTAGGAGATAGTGAACACCCTGTCTCTAGAGGTATGCAAGTGCTTGCTGCAGAGCTCCTGGGCAGAGCTGCTACAGAGCGGAGATTTTAACAGGCTTCCTTTCAGTCCTGAGTCCATAGAACTTTCCACTTCCTTTGTGACCTCTCTGTGGAGGCTGGGCCCTCGCGCCTCTTCCAAAACACACCCCAGCCCCCCTGCAGGAAGCCTCACCTCACCCCATTTGATCCCCTGAATGGTGCTCTGATTTATAGATGCCATCCTTTACCCCCCACCGGCCCCCCACAACCTCCCACCTGTGGGGTCTGACTGCCCGGAATCCCGGATTCCCACCCATGCCGCCCACATCCCACTTGGGAGCCTTCCCCTCATAATCAGGGCCATTAGAGGCCTCCTGATGCCAGCTGACCTCGGGCCTGTGATGAGCCCGCGCTGGCTGTCCATGCATTATTAACATGCAGAGAGCATGACAAAGCCACTTGAATGTATTATGCCCTGACGTCCCTCGTGCATTAGTTTGCAGCATTCATAGCATCTCCTGGTGGCCCAATAAGCCTCCCCGCCCCAAGTCTGCCCTGACATCAGCAGGCGTGGTTCATCCCCAGGAGGGAATGCTGATGGCAGGAGCTGGCTCTCTGGGCACAGGTTTCTAGAGCAGGGTGGGACTGGCAGCACCGAAGCCAGGGACTGTAGCTGTATAGTCCTGGCCCATCCCAGTTGTGGAGGGGCACAGGCTGAAGGCTCAGCTCATCTCTTCCACACAGGACACTGAGGCCCCAGGAGGGAAGCAGCCTGCCCAAGGTCACAGCATGGTAGGGTAGAGCCCAGTCTCCTGGTGCTTACCCAATGCTGAGTCCTCCTTGAACTAAACCTTGTCAGCTCCTGAGGCCTCGGACAGAGCCTCCCCAAGTGGATGGAGGGGAATTCTGAGCAGGAAGGCACCTGCCTGTTCTCCTCAAGGGCCCCTCTGGAAGGTATATGGATTCCACTGGGAAGAAGAAATTCTCTTACTCTGCTGTCACCCTTCTGCAGGTTCAACGCGCCCAGCTCCGACTGTCCATAAGACCTTCGATGAGTCCCTTCCCTTCTCTCAGCCATAGGGTCCTCATCTGGAAAACAGTCATAATAACCCCTGTCTGGCTACCTGCCTCCCTCCTTCCCCAACTGGTGTGAAGCTCAGGAGGAGTAGTGGGTGAAAGAGAGGCTGGAAGTCCATGTAATGTGATTATACATGGAGAGTGAAAGCACACCTTTTTCTCTTATCTGGTCTCCCAGTGCCTTACACCTTTCAGTGTGGAATAAGAGACTGGCTGAGTGACCTGTAGTTAAATTGAAATAACCCAGGGGGCAGAGACAGTGGCTGTGAGCTCCCAAGGCCCATGAGATTGGATTCAGGAGGCCCTGGTCCCAAGCCCAGCCCTGCTACTTATAAGCTCAGGGCCCTTCTTTTCCCTCTCTTCACCTCACTTTCTCTTTTTGTAAAATGGATAGGAGGTTGGGAGAAAGTATATCAGAATTCCTTGAATAATATTCCAGCTCTAAAGTCCTTGGGGGCTCATTCAGAATAAAAGGTAAATGACTGATATCAGGTCCTTTTCTATGAGCAAGTTTAGGTCCGAAGGGTTCAAAGTCCTGGGAAGCCTGTGGTACATGTAGGTGGAATGAGGGGATGGAGAAGTGAGGATGAGCCTTGCAAAGTGCCTCCTTTTTCCTGAAAGCCAGTGCTTGCTCAGATTCTTCCCCATTTTGCAAATGAGTAAGCTGGTATACAGAGAGTTGGAGTGAGTTGCCTCAAGTCACACAGCTGGCATGATGGATAAAAGTGGGCCCAGGTCTGCCCACGCCTTTCAAATGCAATGCAAGAAGCAGATGGGTGAGGAAGGAAAAGGGGCTGCCAATTATTGATCACCTTCTGTGTGCTGGGCTCTCCAGGAAATACGTTCCCTCCAGGATCTCATTTCATTCCCCCCACCATCCTGGGAGGTGGGTATGGTTATTGTCCCCACTTTGCAGATGAAGGTGCTGGGGCCAGTGGGGTGATTTCTGGTTGTTCCTGGATGACTGTGGGGGGACCACATGACCAGAGCAGCCTGGGTAACACCCAGTCAGTGTGGGGGGCCATGACTGAGAACGAGACTGTCACGTGGAGGCCATGGGCAGGTGATACAGCCTCCGAACAGCAGCTGTCCTCTATGCAAACGAGGTCCTTGGCACCAAGCAAAGGCATGGCAGAGAAACCCCCTTCCACCCTCCCTGTGACCCAGTCTGTGCCTTGTGACACCTCCACCGCAGCAGCTGCCCTCACTCGAGGCCCTGATTCCCAAGCCAGACCCGTTCACAAGAACCATGCCCACCCCTTGGGGAATTCTCCAAGCCTATCTGGAGGCAGGCACAGCCCCAAAGGCGTGGCTGCAGAGGCAGGCCCCTCAGCCAAGGGCTGGCAGTGGCATTCCTGTATCGCTACCACCACCAGTCTGAGAACTGCAGCGGGACCCCAGGGAGCTCCCCACCTGCAAGACCAAGCCCGGCCTCATCCATCACCTGCTGTTCCCAAACATTTCACCTTCTGCCCTGCCTCCAGCCTTTGCTCGTGCTCTTCCCTTTGGGATATCCTTCGCCTCCTCCCCTTTTCCATGTGACAGACTCTGGCTTGTTCCTGACGCCGAGGTGGGGCCAGCCCTGCAGCCCTGCCCAGCACTGCCTCCTCCCAGCCCTTTGTGTCATCTGTCATGCTCTTGTAGTTACCAGCTCCCGGGGAGGCTGAATGCTCCCTGGGCTGAGGCTGACAAATGTGTGCTTGGCTCTGTACTGAGTGCTTTAAACACAGGATCTCATTTAATCCTCACAGCCCTAGGGGGTAGGTGTGCCTAATATTCCTGGTTTACAGATAAGGAAGGGGGCTCAGAGTGATCAAGTCACTTGCCTGAAATCACACAGCTACCAAGTGGGAGGGCTGGGATAAGGAGCTGGGAGTCCATCTGCAGAGCCCATAATTGAGACTAAGACCCGACCTTAGTCAATGCTTTATTCCTAGGACCAAAAATGCACAGCAGGTGTTGGATAAATGTTTGTTCAAGGACCAAGACAGTGGATGCTCCCCCTCCTGCTGCCCCCAGGAATCTCGTCCATGCATCCTGCAGCTCTGGGCACATAAGCTCCCCCCACCAAAACACACACCTATCAGGTACCAGCTGGGGCCTGCCGGGTGCCATTCACCCTGCATGGGGCTTTGGCTCAGGAACGCCTCCCAGCAGCGTTGTGGGCTCAGGGTTGGTTATCCCCATTTTATAGAGAGGAAAACAAGGCTCAGCAAGGTCTAGTAAATGTCTCAGAAGCACACGGCAGGAAGTGGCCAGCCAAGGCTCAGCCTGAGACTTGGGGCCCTGCGTCCCGTGCTCCTTCTCTCCTGGCTGGTGGGAGGCGGCCTTCCTTGCCAAAGCTGCGCGGGCTGCCCCTGACCCCGGGTGATGGCGCAGTTGGTCAGCTGGTCCCCCACCTGCCTCAGCCCTGTGAGAGGAGAGGAAACACCGGTCTTCGGGGGATTCCTCCGGCGTCGCTGCTCCCCTCGGCCACTTCCTCTGGACACTCTCGTTTTCTTTGTCACTTGTTTTAGTTTCTGCTTTTCTTCCCTCCTTCCTTTTTTTTAAATCAAAGTCACTTTCACTTCCGCCTGTCAGTGTCTCCCCCACTCCACCCCCACCCCTGACCATTCTGTGCAGCCCCAATTCCCCTCCCTCCGCCCTGGGATCCCCAGCAGCCCCCCGGCCTGCTTCCGGCCCCCACAGCAGGAAAGTGGAGGCGGTGCTCAGATGCCCCAAGAGCCATGGCGGCAGCCAAGGGGCCCCAGGCTCTCCGTGTGGCCTTAGGCCACCGAGGTCCCTCTCTGGGCCCGTGTCTCTTCACCTGCGAAATAGGAGTAAGAATATCAACCTTGGAGGGTGTGAGGAGAAAATGAGATGGCATGCTAAATACAGCCGATCCTCGCTATTCATGGCTTCCATATTTGCAAATTCGCCTACTCGCTAAAACTTACTCGTAACCCAAAAGTCAGCATTCTCACAGTCGTTTGCAGACATGAGTAGAGTGGTGAAAAACTTTTGAGTCACCTGACGCTTATGTTCCTAGCTGAGGTCAAACAAGGTGACGCTCTGACTTCTTGTTTCAGCTCTCATACTGTAAACAAGTGTCCTCATGGTGTATTTAGTGCCATGCTTTTTACATTTTTGGACTTCTTGTTAATTTTGCTGTTTAAAATGGCCCCCAAGCATAATGCAGAAGTGCTGTCTATTGTTCTTAAGCACAAGAAGGCTGTGATGTGCCTTACCGAGAAAACAGGTATGTTCGATAAACTTCATTCAGGTATGGGTTATAGTGCTGTTGGCCATGAGTTCAGGGTTAATGGACCAACAATGTGTATTAAATAAGGTGTCTTTAAACAAAAACATGTGAAACAGGGTTATGCATTGATGGGCTGGTAAAAATGTTGTGACCAGAGGCTCTCAGGAATCTAACCCTGACTTTCCCCTAGGAGCGATGGTCCAGTCTTGTGAATTCAGTGCTCACAGTGACTTGATGGAACAGAACTTCTGCGAATAATGAGAGTTGAACTATAACTGTGTCTCAGCTTCTGACTCTGAGCTCAGTCTCCATTCTCCAATGCCTGTAGACATCTCCCTTCCAAGACAGTTTCCCTGGGCTCCACATCTGGCCAGAGGTAGAATTTGCCATCTGTACCCCTGTACTGAGCCACCAAGGCTGGCTTGGAGGTGGGTCAGAGAAAGGAGGAGAGGATTATCGATTATGTCCCCTAGAGAAGTAAGAGGCCCCAGCTAGTATAACCCTCTCCCCAGAGTGGAGTTTCCCTCTACCATCCCCAGCCCAGGGACCTCCAGTTCTTCCTTGCAGACTGTCAATGGCAAGGAACTCAGTGCTTCCCAGGGCAGTCCACTCCACTGCTAGACATCTCTGATTGCTAGAAAGTTCTCCTTTCTAGTGAACTGAGAACTGCCTGCCTTCACTTCCACCCTCTGTCTTTGGCCATCCCCAATGGGACCTGTGCTTCTCCCCATTTGTTCCAGATGTTTGAATATTGTGCTCAGTCCCCTCTAAAAATACTTCTGTCCCAACCTGAGAGGCAGTATGGCAGAGTGGTTATGCTCTTGGACTCTGCACCCAACTTCCCCAGTTCAAACCCTGGCTTGGCCCCTCGCTACCTATGTGACATTAGGAGTTTCCTAGCCACTTGGGGCACCAGTTTCCTCATCCCCACCCCTTGCCATTATACTTGTTCAACACCAAACTTCCCTTAACAGCTGCTCAAAGGACATTGTTCCCAGACCTCTTCTAAGGAATGTTGTCTGCTGGATTCTATTTGGTAATTTCCTCCTTACAACTTGGAAAAGGTGACCTTGTCTCTTGGAGGCAGCCTGACATGGGAGAAAGCCTCTTCTTTTGGAATCGGAACTATGTTTGAATCCCAGCTCCACTCCCACCAGCTGAGCAGGTCCAATTACCCAAGGAGAAACCGTGGGCTTATGAGCTCCTCAAGAGCTTACAAAAATGTTTGAGACATGAAAAGAAAAAGTTGGGTTCTGAAATATGAAAGCTGCTAATTTGAATATAATAGTTAATATATTCAAGCTTTATTAATTGTTTGATTTTTTTCCTAAAAGAGGCACTCCCTTTGGAGGTTAGAGTGCTTTGCCTTGCAAAGATTCCTGATTACAGACAGTGATTGCTGGAGAAATCAGTGCCAAGTGTTAATCCTATGAGTTACAGCAGATAATTTCAAAAGTGAAATTATTTTAAAAATTCATATTTTTCAGCAAAAGAATGCATTCACATGGGATAAGAGTGCATTTCTATGTTTGATATAATGTGAGCAAGGCATCCAAAAATTACAGAGCTGGAGTCTGAAGACAGCCCTGAGACAGGTCACCTAGTCTACTTAAGACACTATCTCCTCCTCTCTAAGGTGGGGTCAGGGCACTTGTCTAGCATGGAGCTCCAATAGCACCCATCCTACCTGTCTTTGGAGGGCCCTTGGGGGAAAAGGAAGAGAACTGTTGACCCCCACTTCCTGTGCAATAAGTGGACCCTGGCTTATTATCTTTATTTATTGGTCCAGAATATCTGGGTCTTTCACCCAGGCTGCTGCCATCCTTCTCGGGAGGGGGAAGGTACCATCAGTGGCAAACAGTAACATGGGCTTTGGGCAGCCCTGGGAGATTCTCAGTTTTCCCTTTGCTCCTGCGTCAGGCAGGTCCATGCACACCCACGAAGATCGGACAGCTCTCCTGGGCCTCAGCAGAAAGAGATGCCTCTGCTCTTTCCCCTCTCAACAGCTTTTCCTTGTAAGGAACCATCATCTCCTTGTCTCTGTAACTGGGAGAGGCTCATAGCAGGGATGGGGAGGCACCAAGATGTGGGTGGCACCAGGCTGGAGACCCGGCTGCATTTTGGCTCTCCTGAAGCATCCTTGGCCCAGGGATGCTCTCTCCGCCCTGCTTAGCGTCAGCTGTTTCACACGGAGATGGTGCCGTAGTCTGATAGAAAGTGTCAAATCTTGGGTTTCAGTTCTGTCTTTCTCATTCACTTGCCATGGGACTTTGGAAAACTTACCTAACTTCACTGAACCTCAGTTTCCTCCTCTGTAAACTGGGGGAACAGCTGGCCTACCCTTACCTTGGGTTGGTGTGGGATTTTGGATGGGAAAGGCTTGGGAAACTGTCATTGTGGCACTGCAGGTGGGAGACAGCTGTACACTTCCTCTTCTTGTGTGAGCACCCACTTGGAGACATTCACTGGCTTCTATCAGGCCCCATTGTGATTTTCATCCCATGACTCCTATCCTGTGTTTTTGAGGCTGCTCTGGGCCTGGGGGCTGCTCTTGGCAAAGGCGCAGAGCTGCCCCTCCTGGAATGTAGCTCATGGCTTCAACTGGTGACCTCAATGCAGACCAAGTGTCAGCATCTCCACTTAAAACTCACAGAGCCAACCATGTCTCACTTGTCCTCATAGAGACTTTGTCTTTAAAAGTAGCAGAAATGGAATAATCACCAGAAAAACATGCATCTCTCCCATACAGATAAAAATAGTCATTTCTTCTGTTTCCTTATCACCAGTTGGACATCCCCATAATCAAAGACCGAGATTGGTTAAAACCAGAAAAGGCCCCGGAGGTGATCTTGTGTCCCCGCCTTTGACACCAGTACAGAGGAGGTACGTTGTACGGTTTTGCCAACAAAACCAGACAGATTAAATGATTTGCCCAGGTTTGCAGAGGGCATGTACGTGAGCTGGGACTGGAGCTCAGTTGTCCTAATTCTTCACACGGATGCTTCGTAGCCACTGCCCTGCCTTTGCCTCCCCACCCACCCATTTCTTGCTCCCAGACTATGACATCAGCTCAGAGCATGAAGCCTGCAGCCTCCATCTTATGTTTCAAAGGGTCAGAAGGAAGATGTACAGGACCCTCCTGAGTGTGTGATCCAGGGCAAGTCTCTCTTCTCTGGGCCTCAGTTTTTCCGTCTGCAGAATGGTGTTCTATAGAGCATGTCTATTTACTTTTTTTTTTT